>JABFQC010001281.1:0-20137 GCA_022817085.1 Psilanteris sp. ZL-2020 | reverse complement strand
ATGTATTAGAAGCCCTTTTCACATTTAAATTGTTAAATTTCATCCAAAATGAAATACGATGTATATAGTTTATAGTTTATACGATGTATAATTCCTTTAGGTATTTGAACGTAAACATTCGAATGACAATAGTCACGATTTTTGAAACATTATTTGAATGTTAATTTCGATTTTTTTTTCACGCTCTGGTAATTTGGGAATTTTTTTTGTAGGTAAATGTACAAATACGATGTTTTAAAAACATTTAATTAATTCTATTATTCTGTATATTTGCGAGATATGTAATGAAATTAAAAACTGTACTAGACGCAGTACATAATTTTGTTGTGATTTGTACTCGTTCTTACTAATTAGCATATATATATATTTTTTTTTTCATTTCAAAATGACATGATATCCGATTTCCATAACAATAACACAGAAAATCACCGAAGCTGAAACATAAATTGTCATTTTATTTTATTGTGAGCGCAGTAACGAGTATTTAAATTTTAAGTCCGTTCAAATTTTATTTCGGAAATGATTTCAAATTATCAAGTTCGATGATCTTCCGTATGAGGTTTATTAGATTTCCAAGATATACTGAATTATAGCATTTATGTTCCATTTCAAACATGACAGTTTCCTGTGAAATATTTTCTTTTAAATTATAAGATATATTAAAATGATACTGCATGTTCATTGTATAGTCGAATTAACAATGTTTCGTAACTCACAATGCATTCATAAAATTACGTTATTTTAAATTATTATTGCTTTAAATGAAATGCATTTGATATTTTTAGTTTGTTAAACATTGATAATATCTCAAGTAAATTCATGATAATTATTGTACAGATTGCCCTACATTAAAGTATATTTTATGTCTTGGATATTTTATTATGTATTTTAATAATAATTATTTCATATTTACAGGTTTTATAAAAGCAGTTTATATTTCACAAAATGACTACTACAAAGACTGATGATGCAATTTCTATTGACAATCCTAGTGATGGTATATATAAGCTATATATATTTTTATTCTTAGCTTGTTTCTTTGTATTTAGTTTTATTTGAATTGTTTATTTATTTATTTAATTATAATATTATATGAATGTTACATTTATAAATTTCATTATTTTATAATTAAATGATTTAAACATATTTCAATTGTGATTTTGGTTAAAGTTAAATGTAACATTGAAAACTGCATCTGCATATGCAATTGCTATATGACTTTAGTTTGACTGAAGCAATGTAAACATCTGTGTAACAGGTGGTTCCAGTCATCGCGTCCCTCCAAATTATTTGTACAACTCAACATTAGAGCAAAGTAGAGAAGATGGGGAACAGTCAAGAAACCGCAATCAAAATCCAGCAACTGAAGATCAATTGGGACCATTGCCACCAAATTGGGAGAAAGCTTACACAGATACGGGAGAAGTTTACTTTATAGAGTAAATACATTTATATTAACAATTTTTGCAGTCGAAGTAAAATGGTTACTCTTAAGCTTAGCAACGTATATTTAGACAATAAAACTTCTGAAAGATTCTCAGTAAAACGACTTGAATCAACTAAAAGATTTTTTAACAAATTTGTACTGAGATGAAAGAAAGTGTAGGGATGTATACTTACATTCATATATTTATGTTAAAAAACTGATCAAAAGATGATTGATTCAAAACCATTTCCATTCAAAACACTTGAAAAGTATTTTTAAAACTATTCAAATATGCGAATTATTTTAATCACAAGTTCTTTCTCGTCTTCCAATATAGCATAAAATATAGGAATGTACTCAGACCTTTCATTAAATGAATAATAATGGACTGAGTAAAAGGTCAACTTTTATAAATGCAATTTATGCGAGAGAATAATTGTTAGGAAATTATTTTGTTTTTAATTATCTAAATATATAATAATTACAATTTAAAATTGAAAACAGTTATGTAATATTTTTGTGTTAATCAAAGCAATATAAGTGTTAACATTTCAATATTTACATCCAACACTGCAGATACCTATTTTTAACAGGCGTGTATGTTGAGATATAACACCAGTAATTTTGATAACGTGATTCTGCACTGACATGTTTTATAAACAGATATGACAAGTAACATAAAATACGATTTTATGCAATAATTTAAAGCTATCTCAATTTATTCATATAAAGCGATTTATTAAAACAATATATATATGAAATATACAAATTGTAACTAAATCAAATCTTTTAGCATTTTAGGAGTGGAAATTTGTTTATATAAAACTTTGAATTTACCACAACTCATTATGTTCAATTCTAAAACTTTTTACAGTCTATGCAATATTACATTTAATTGTCACTGTTATTGTTACTAATTTTAATAGAATGTAATATTTACTGAAGGCAAAATCCTTTCATGCCGTATAAATATATTTTTTGTAGTAAAAAAATAAGTTACAAGACAATATAATATCAAAATGATTGAAGAAACTAATGGTATATAAATTGCTATAAATAAAGTAATCAGAATAATAAAAAAATAAAATTTCTAAAGAAATTGTTGTATATTAAAACCTTATGCAAAAAACTCTTACGTAACAATAGTTAATTTATTTGTTTAATAAATCTGAAAACGCATTTGTGGATTATTTTAACTTATTGTAGATAATCGAATGTAAAAATTATCATGTTTGGCAAAAGTTCATGTTCTGACACCTTATTTAATCAATGATATTTGTATTTCTATATCAATAAAGTTTAATAAAATGACAAATCAAGCGTGAACAGAATTCAAATATTAAATGGAAATATTTTATCACTAAACAGATTATTGCTTATATTGGAGTTAGATAATATTATTTTTTAACTAAAAGAAAAAAATTGAATTACTTATGTGATTATTGACTTACTTATATGAGCCTTAAAAATATATTTATCCAAGTTATAGGAGTATATATATATATATAATTATATAATTTAAATAGAATTTTTGATAGAAAAATAAATGTAATATATTATAACTATTTTCTGTATATAAATATTTGTATCAATGCATCTGTGAAACTTTGAAAATTCATTGCATTTATTTATACATTCGTGTCTTTTATTTAGTCTGTACTGATATATGATTTAGAAAAGTCGTTAAAGATTAAATTTGAGAAATATGTTTATCTATATGTATATATTATTTTGTAAAATTTAATTTTTTTTTCTTCTTGTAGTTCAAATTTCGTTTAGATTAATAAATACTATAACTTCACAAACAATTTTATAATATATATTTAACTTTGTATACACATGTATGTACACACATTTTTCGTATAAATGCGATTCATTTTATAATTAACTATGTTGCAGCCATAACACAGGAACATCCCATTGGTTGGACCCACGGTTATCAAAATTCCAAAAAAGATCATTAGAAGAATGTCTTGATGACGAGCTTCCTTATGGTTGGGAAAAAATCGACGATACGCTTTATGGTACTTACTTTATTGATCACGTTAACCGAAAAACACAATATGAAAATCCAGTTCTTCAAGCGAAACGAGCTCAACAGCATCTGGTAGAGAGAAAAAGTCCAAATTTTACTCGAAATCCTGATCAGCTGAAAGGACAAAGAATACGCACAACGTTAATTAAAAGCTCAAGAGGTCTTGGTTTTACTATTGTTGGTGGAGATGATCCAGTAGAAGAGTTTCTACAAATAAAAAGTGTCGTACCAAATGGACCTGCATGGCTGGATGGAAAACTTTTAACCGGTATAAATTACATTTTTTTTATATTTAATTGTTATTACAATTTTTCTAAAAAAAACTAATAATATTTTTATTTGATTAATAATAACAACCTTTTAATGTTCCATTTTTATACTCGTTGAACTTTTGAACTTCGTTTTAAAAAATAACTATCATTTTCAACTGTAAATTATCTTTATAACTATATTGTTGATTATAACAAATGATTTCATTAATGTAGAAAACCTTATACGTTTGTATATGTGTTAAATTATATATAATTAATTACATTTTGTGGGTTTTTATTTCAGGTGACGTATTAGTGTATGTGAATGATACTTGTGTATTAGGTTTTACACATAACGAAATGGTAAATGTTTTTAAATCAATCGGAACTGGCGAAACTGTTACACTGGAAGTGTGTCGCGGATATCCTTTACCTTTTGACCCGAATGACCCGAATACTGAAGTTGTTACAACAATTGCAGTAAATGCACCAGGTATTAATTAATAAATTTATTAACAAATACAAGTTTTGAAAATATGTTATTAAACAATTTATTATATAATTTATGTATTTTATATATTTTATATTTACACTACAAGTATAATAAACTTAACTTACGGGAGTATTCACCAAAGGAAAAGCTTTATATTTAGATATGAAAGTATAATGGGGCAATCGATTTAGTATTATATATAAGTTTTGTGTTCTTTTATTTTTTTAATCGTTTTAATAAATCATTGAAGTGGCATAATTTAATTATGTGCAAGAAAGTATTATAAAATTGAATGATTTAATATGATTATTAAATATTTAATTATTATATTTAATACATTTTTTATTTATGATATATATTTTGCTTATATTATATAAAATGTTAAATACCTTAAATGTAAAAATAAACTTGCATTTAAGAATATTAACCTTTATTTATTAATATTATTATTAAATCGACAGAGGAACCAGGAATGTATATGGATATGGATCCTTCAATTCAACCTAATGATAGGTACAATTTTATTGATTCATCTTTTTTACCCGTTCACAACATTACTAATGGTGAGAATCTTACAACGGCTTCTGTAAATTCAATGCCAGATTTATGTATATCCGACAAAATCAATACCATCAAAAGACCAAGTAGCACAGACATATTGTTAAACGAAACAGCAGATTTGAGTGATCAAAAAGACTCATCTGTGCTTGGCAAAGCTGAATTTCTTAGTATTCCTATAGTGAAAGGCGTCATGGGATTTGGTTTCACGATTGCGGATTCTGCACACGGTCAAAAGGTGAAAAAAATTTTAGATCGCCAAAGGTGCAAGAATCTTATTGAAGGTGATATCCTTGTTAGTATCAATGACATAACAGTACGAGATATGTGTCACTCAGAAGTAGTTCAGGTTTTAAAAGAATGTCCGCGTAATCAAGAAGCGATGATATATGTGCAACGTACTAACGTTCCACTTAAAGAAAAAAAAGAAAAAGGACCACACGATTTTTTCCGCAGTAAGACGCCTACTGCTGATATTTATAGGTATACGCATACATTTTCATTTTTTACGTAGACATATTGCGGTATAATTATTTTAATTTAATATTAAAGAAATATTAAAGTACACTTATACATTTATTTTGTTTGAAACTTGATTCAGTTCAGAATTTTTATAATTACTTATTTTAGAGCATCTATAAAACGTCAAAATATACTAAATGTGAATAAAAATGTATATTGTCTTAAATTATTTCGTTTTAATCATTTAATGAAATAAAAACGTCTTTACGTTAAATTTATTTATACAAAAATGTATATAATAATAAAATAAATGAATATAATCGCAGCACTCAAGCAAAAATGGTAGTTCCATCAAGACCAAAAACACCACTTATTGACACGAGAAATCATTCGAAATCACCGAATGAAGGAAGGGTTAGTCGGCCAAACTGGAATGAAATGCCTAATGATAACGAAATGAATCCTTTGGATGCAAAATACAAATATCCAGAGTATAACCATGGCATGTATTATTCAGATCCTTACAAAACAAAGATTAATAATATTACGAGTAATTTTGCTGTAATGACGAATTTGGATGATGACAATTCAAGAGATGTCATAAAGCATGATTGGGCGACGAGTGATAAATTAAATATCAATAATGATGGATACTCTGTTAATGTTTCACACCATGAGAATATGATGAAGCAAAACGGTGGTATACATCCCGATTATTACAAAGATCTGTATGGAATGCAAACGCACCCACAATATGGCGAACAAGAGTATGGTGGATATCCTGGACAAGAACAAAATGTAGATACTGGTGAAATTTGGGATAAACGAAAAGAAACTACGAGTTTTGAACATGAACAACCCCATTCTAGTTCTGTACCAAGGTAAACATTTATGATATACCTATTTCAAGAGTTATATTTCAATTATAATGACATGGATTTTTTAAATAAATGATATAACATCAACTTAAATTATAACATTATATTACACATTATCTTTGTTAAGAGAATTTCAAATTCAGTTTATTGTGAGTTAATATTGAACGTAATAACTACATTTATATAACTTAATTGTAAGAGAATTACCACGTATTTGGAATAAATTATTATAACATATTATAAAATTGAATAACTCAATTTCACAGATTTATTAATATTAAAATACATTTTGTAAGATCTGAATATAGTACGTATTTGCTTTCTTCAACTAAACAGAGCGAAATGATATAAAAAGATAAAAAATAGCAGTTCATTTACTAACGCCTCGGTACTTATATACAGTTTTTAAAATAGACTTTGATATACAACGTTCATTTATTCTATGTCACATACTTATGTTTTGCCACACATTTTTTTTCATTTCTGCGTGTAGTATATTTGGCATACAGTCGATTGCTCGAATGAATATTTCTTGTGAAAAAATATTTACATTTTAATATGAAATATTCATCTTCGGTATTTAAAAAAATAATTATATTTAAAAAAATAGATTTTTATACAGAAATTTTCTATTACTCTCAATCATTCAAACTAATAGTAAGAGTTTACAATTTCTAATCAAATTATAAAATTATAAATTATTGTATTATTTAACAAATCTATTTGCATAAAAATTGACATTGTCTTTTGATCAAATTTAATTAAATTATATTTCATTTTTTATATTATTCCTGTACATATTTGTTTCAAAAAATACATTTTATTATAATTGAACGTTATTATATAGTGTATTATATTTAAAAACAATATTTTTTTAACTTTTAATATTGAACTTTAAAATAGAATTTATTAAAATAAATGAATATGAGCTAAGATATCTTAAATTTAATTTTAGGTATCCTCAGTATACGAACGATTTAGTTTGTCCAACAGTTCCTGACATGGAATGGATAGAAACATTAGTTACTTTAGTTAGACAAGATACTGGCTTCGGCTTTAGAATAGTTGGAGGTACTGAAGAAGGATCTCAGGTTAGTTTTAAGAAACAAATATCATACGTTCTCTTAATTTTTAATAAAAAAATTAATAATTATATTTATTGCCTTATGAAATATCTTATATAAAATAATAAATATTACAAATATAAATAAATAATGATATATAAATAAAAAAAATGTTATAGAAACTCTTAGACTTGAAGCTTTAGTTTAGTTGAATTTTTAACTTTAAAATATTAACAAAACTTGAATTAATGCCTGACTTTAAAAATTAATTATTTTTTATTTTTATTAAGCATAATGATAATTTTATTTATCTTTAGTATTGTATTTAAAATTATAATAAATTTATGATATTTTTTCTAAAAAGTTAACATATACTGTTTGTTAAATAGAGAATATTTAAAAATAATATTTACGTGTGGAATATTTTCGTGGTCAGCAGGTTTCCGTCGGACATATCGTGCCTGGAGGTGCGGCGGATATGGATAATCGACTGAATACTGGTGATTTAATAATGTCCGTCGATGGTGAGAGCGTGATGAATTCGTCTCATCATCATGTAGTACAATTAATGATAGCAGCGGCTCAAAATGGAAGAGTTACGTTAGGTATTCGACGACGTATCAATACACAGGAACATCTACAAGAAACTATGCAGAATAACCTTCAGTCATATAACAGGCCGTTGCATCTACAATACCCTTATGATGTAACCGTTACGCGAATGGAGAACGAAGGTTTTGGTTTCGTGATAATATCATCGATCAACAAAGCGGGTTCGACCATTGGCAGAATCATCGAAGGCTCTCCGGCTGAAAGGTGCGGACGTCTGCATGTAGGAGATCATATTCTTGCCGTAAATAATGTTGACATAACAAATGTATGCCACAAGGATATTGTTAATTTGATTAAGGATTCTGGGTACTCTGTTACATTAACAATTGGATATCCTTTTGACGATTGTTGTAGTAATACATCTTTATCTCAGAAGGTAAAATAAACGTTTGCATTTTGTATTAATATTAAATAAATATTAAAATTTCCTAGATTTGATTAAATTGTAATTTATATAACTATTTATTTTTAATTTCATACATATAATAAGATTAATCTATAAGTATAACTCTAAATGAATGTTTTATGTTTAAAATATATTAAAATGGAATATTAAATAATTACTTTATTAATTAATTAATTATAGTACGCAATTTATTCTAAATAAAGCTTTGGAAGACTTGCAATTAAAATTACTTAACTATTTTAATTACGTACTTATTTAAGATTTAATAAAAAAAAATATTTAATATAATTATTATATATCATATTAAAAGTATATTACAAATCTAATGTTTTTAAAAATAATAATTTTTTCAAAATAAATTATATTATTATAATATTCAGATATAATGGTAATATTAAACGATTATGAATAAATGTTCTTATAAATTTAATTTCATTTTAAAAATGTATTTCACTAATCATTAATAATCTATACTGATTGTTATTATTATTATTATTATTGTTATTATATTTAAAGCTTATTATTACTAAAGTTATTATATATAAATAATTTATATGTATATTTATTTTACTTGTTTATTTGCATCATGATCTATATAACTTTGGTTACATAATGCAATCTTTTAACAATATTTTAATTGTATTTTACTTACTTTTTTTTTTCTAAATTATTTTTTTAATACGGATCATGTTTAATAATTTTTATAAATAACAATATGTTTTTTTCGATTCTGATTATTAATAAATATTATTAAGATTTACTTTATAAAATTTTCTATTATATTATCTAAATTTATATCATATATTGTTTATTTATTTTATTCATTTATTAATAATTTTTTTTCATATTAAAATTTTTAATGTCTAGTTTATTTTAGTATTTAAATATACTGGAAGCAACAGCAAAATGAGGATACCTTTTTATATATATTATATATACTTTTTTTATTTATAAATAATAAATTGGTTTATTTATTATTGTTTTATTATGTTTATTACATTATAGATACACATTTTGAAGAAACACTGGAAGCAGTTATGTTATCACCAAAAAAATCTATTTCAAGTATAATTTTTTTAATTGTTTTTATATGAATATGATAACTAAAACTTTATATTATTGTATAAAACTTACCATGTACTCTATATATAATATTAAAATATTGTTGTAAAGATTATACATTTCCATTTTTCTCAGGATGAATCTCAAACTGATGGCGATAGTGGACAATATCATGCAGTAGAACTTACTCGAGGTACTCGAGGTTTTGGATTTAGTATTCGTGGAGGACGTGAATTCCAAAACATGCCCTTGTTTGTTCTTCAAATAGCAGACAATGGTCCAGCATCTATTGATAACAGATTGAGAGTAAGTTAAGCATTTATTTCATTATCTGTAATTCGAATGATATATTGAATTGCAATGTATTATTTATTTTATTATTATTATTATATGTTAATAATACTGCAGATAGAAATAACATACAATACTTCTATGATTTTATATTGTATTTAATACTTCAATATATCAACAAAATAATTATACTAAATTTATTTATATATATATTTATTTATTTATTTATTTATTTATTTATTTACTTCAATAGGTTATAACCCTTTATAATAACAATAGTTAAAAACCCAGATACATTGAGAAAAAATTGTTTGGTTAATACTAATCTGGTTATAGCAAACATATTTATTGTAACCGTTATTAGAATTTGGATCTGGTTACCATAATAATATATGTTTGGCTTAACCAAAATGATGATGTTAAGTACAATATTGTAACGATAACCATATATTCTGGTTATCGTTACTAGAATTTTTTCTCTGTGTAGCATACTGTACTTTTTGTGACACATCTGCAACGTTTATACTAGAATTTAAGATAGCATTAACATTCATGCTAGCATTATGCTAGCATAATGGTTGCAGATTTGTCACAATGTGTACTGCATGCTATCTGAGAAGGTTTAGCACCAATTCATTTATCGCACCAATTACAATGTATATATATGAATAAAAATAGGTTAATAAGAGTATTATAAAACATAGTGAAATAATTATACATTATTATAAATGTGAGTAAAAATAAAATGATAGTAGATCATATAATTTTTAACAAAACTGAAATTTTTTGTTATTATTTTTCTCATCGATAGTTAATATGAATAATAATAATATTGTATTTTTCGGTTATTTTTTTGAAAACAATTTTTAAAAAGACCAAGAAAAATAAAATCAAATTTGTTATCATTATGTTTTAAATTATTCCATGAAATTTCCAACGTATACTGTAAAGTATAGATAGACTCTCAATTCACACTCAGTCATTTTACAGTCATATTCTACTGCCTATATTTACACAATTTATACAAACACATTATTGCCAAATTCGAGCAACATTTTCGTTTTATTCTAAGAAAATGTGTTAATTTTGTTAAACATACCATGTTAGTATCAATTTCAAATATGATTACTAAATAACTAAGTAGTTAACATATAACTAAAATAAAAAGAACGAATCTGCATGATGAAAATAAAAAGATGTAATTACAAAATGTTTAATGAAGTTAAGTAGTTTCATTAAATTACAAAAATTTAATTTAACAAATTAAAAAGTAAGTTTATTCTAAAATTGTAACCGTTAAACTTTTCTAATGATTTATTAATATTATCAATATTAATAATAAACTTATCGTTAGGTGTCATCAAATGTCGATATGAATAGAGCAAAAGAATAATTTAAAAAACGTATCATTAATAATTATTACAAGATTTATCTAATGAATGAATAAAGTTTAATAAATAGATTATATGCAAAAACTTAATGAAAGATTCTGGTGAAGTAAAAGAGAAAACGTTGAATTTGTGAACGATATAAAATATTACAATTAATATGTTTCTATTTTTATTGCGCCAATAACTTCTTAAATAGAATCATTATTATGTATTTTTTTAATTTTGTATTAAATGCAATACCGCTCTAGTTTCAAATGAAGCAGTTACATAAACCATAATAAACGATGTTAGTTTCTTAGGATGAAATTAAAACATAAATTTGTGCTTTGAAAAGATTAAAAGGAAACTGGATATGTAACATTAGGGGTCAATAATTTCTTCTTTGAATCATAAAATTATAATACTATTTCTATTCACATTTTTCACATAAATTTGTATTTTTGATAATAAACTAGTTTCTTTGTGCATAAATCAATTTACGTATAGATCAATTAATTTTCTTCATATATAAGTTGACAAACAAATAATTTTAATAAATTAATATATTCTTAATTTTAAATTCTACATTAAAATTATCAAATGCATTTAAAAAAAATACACAACTGGTTTTTTATTTTGTTATAAGAATATGGGTAAATTTAATTAAAAAAATATTATTGAGTGGAAGAATATAAATAGGAAACAAGTTGAAAAGTTTCGAAATCTCGAAGATACTTAGGTTTAACAGACACACCGAATCCAGATCCGTCGTTTATGTGAACCGTTAGCTTTGTTATACCCTCGCTTCAAAGATAAATAGGCCTGTGAAAGTTTAGTCGCAGAAGATGTAATTTTTAAAATGTGTCTCCAATATGGCAATTTCAAGTACTTGAAACAGACAAATTAATAAACAAATTAAATCGCTAAAGAATTAAATCTATTTTATGTTCCATGTGTAGTAATAAAATCTCGCATTAAACAAAAGTATAATAAAAAAAAATTCTCTTTCTAGGTGGGTGATCAGATAATCGAGATAAACGGCATCAACACAAAAAACATGACCCACACCGAGGCCATTGAAATAATACGCAACGGCGGTCCTTCAGTGCGGCTATTGGTGCGTCGTGGTTGCCAGATGCCTTCAGTGGTAGGTGCCCCTTCACATCTCTACGACATGAATATCTAATAACGAACCAACCAATTCACCGCAGTCCAGAACAAAAATTAATATTATCAATAACCCTTTAATAGCTTCACTTTAACAAACCATCCCTTCAACTTTTAACGCGACAATACTAATCATAACAATACTTTTGTTACAATTCAAAATAGCTACGGAAGCTAAATAAATTTAGGTAAGAGCGAGTGCGAAAAGATTCGATAATTTGAAACGCTCGTCTTTGAAGTTAATTACATAAAGGTAAAAAAAAAAAGAAACCATTGACCAACCCTTTTCATTAACTTAATTGCTCCGAGTTAATGAAAATGGTTTGGACATTCACACTGGGAAAAACTTTTGATTATTGATTGATAAATCTGAATTGTAACTTTTTAAAAAGTATGGCCTGTATAACTACTCGATCTTTTTTATCATAACAGCATTATATTAGCAAAAGACACGTGCATGTGTTATAAAGGGTCAAGGTAATTTGCTTTACTTGTAAGATGAATATTATAATTGTTAAATGAAATGCTTTTCAGAGTTTTTCTCAGTGTGGATCCGTGCAATCAGCATTGACCAACGCGATCGGCATTACACGATAAATAATTTTAGGCATGAAAGCAGAGCGAAAAAAAAATGATCGGACTGCGATCAGGAGGACGGTCATTTATCGAACGCGAATTGTCCGTCGACGATTAAGTCAATGATAACATCCTCACCATATGTGTGTTTATTGTGCATACTTGTATCTTTTTTCTCTCTCTCTCTTTTTTTTTCGTTTCTTTGCAGAATTACAATTGTCATAGCGTGTGCGAAAATCCATTGACATGCGAGGGACAGGTAATGCTAATTCAGTGGAAAGTACAGACGAATTAACGTTTTTTAATAACAATTACCGAACGATTAAGAGTTTAGACTGGTGCTAACCGTGCTTGTCGATTCGGCATTTGTAACAATTTTAAACCAATTTTAACGATTAATTTGACTATTTTGTTTGCATTTTTTTTTTATTATTATTTTTTATTTTTATTCTATTTTTAAACTAACACACGTGATAATGATAACATAGTGCCTTGCACGTGTTCCGAATCGTAGTTACGTAATAGTAATTAATAATTAAAATAAGAATTTATTTATCAAGTGCTACAACTTGTGACACATTCATAAATATATTTGTTGAAATTCATTGTAGAGTAATGACTTGTTCGACCAAAAAAGTATACGTCCAATTGAAGTGGGTAGTTTGTGCCAGAATAAGCGAGACAAGCGTTCGAAAACTCAAAGGTTCGCACGTTTTCGCGCGTCGCTAGGCTGCTGCACGAGCAAACAAAACAAATAGGTATATTATTACGAACAGGCATTTACATTAACGTTGTTGTTGCATTTAAAATACCTTTAATCTGAAGGATTAGGGTGCTTGATTAAATTCATATCGTTAGGTTTCGTTAAACACTTATGTTTTACATATTTTATAATAAAATATTTAACAATCTTTCGTCAACTATTTTTCTCGTTTGTTATAATTTTGTATATAATAAAACAAAGAGGAAAGGAAATTCAGTAACGGGTTGAAAAACAATTTAATCTGTATGTAAAAATGTACTTTTTAACTCATTTGCATAATGTATATTATAAAATGATAAAAAGTTCATTTCCAGTATTGTTTTTCAACGCGATTACTTTTCCCATGTATTAAGTTATTATAATTAAAATACAAACAATTAAAGATATTTTAAACCATGTCTGTTATGCAAATTTTACACTTAAAAATTGTGCAATTAAAAAACATCTTTGATAATAAAATCATGTAGAAAAATCAATTTATGTAACATTGAATGATTTCGCAATAATTCCAATTGTATACTTTTCTATAATTATAAGCGTAATATAAATTGTTGATTTAAAATATAGTTCATAGGTATTAATGTCCATGAATATAGCGCCGACAATAGTTCTGCATTAATGTTGCTTTCATCGTCAGTGAAAACGATCTCAAGCGCGCTTTCGTTAAAGTAAACGTAGGTCAATATTTATAGCAACAGTGTTACCATTAGATGCCGACAAAACAGTCGGTGAATAAGAACATAGTGATGCAATATTTCAATTCAGTTTTATTTCGAGGTACAATTAATTGTCATTTGTACTTTCAATTTGTTTAACGTTTTGTCCATTTGTTTAGGTAACAACATTTTAACTGAAAGCGACTTTATCAGTCTTTTCACTTAAGACTATTATGATAAATATTTAATATTTATAATTTCTTATGCACGCATTTATATTAAAAATACACATACTTAAGTTAATCGTGAAAAGCAATTGAAATTTTGTTTAAAAGTTTATTCGTTGTATTGCGTTGAAAATATTTTTCTAGAATAATTTTATACTATAGAAAAGTACAAATAATTGGACAAAATTATAATCTAATATCCAGTTTTTGGTCGAAAATTATTTGACGAAATACTTTTTGATCATGTTTAATATACACATTTAGATTAAGCACTCTAATACCGATCGAATTCCATAATAAGCGTTAATTATGTATTACGCCGTGATATTTTATCACCATTTAATTAAGAATACTATATTTATAATGTAATTTTAAATTTTTGCTCATTCTATTTGTCCTCATAAGTAATTCGAGCGTGTAATAAATTTTCCTACTAGAAACTAAAAGTCTTCTTATAGTATTGCAAGAAGTGAAACATTCAGATAAACATTTTTAGAGTTTATGTATATATTTTTTTAAATTTTAATTATATTTACATAAATAAAGTATATATGACTATATAATATATACAATTTGTATAACATAAAAGATTTATTGTTAATCATTTATAAACATTTTGATGACAATTTAACATGTTGTATATTTGTATACAATATATAGAAATTTATATTGTTTACATGATTGAAGAATAGTTACTTTATGAAAAGGTATTTAGTACAAATGTTGCAGTTTACTAGATGTTTTGATATAGTATATTTATCAGTATTTTTGGTATTCGAAGATATTTCAGAGAACAGCTGAGCATTATACTTTTGTAACATTAGAGTGAAAGTGATTACAAATGCATTTCTGAGTTGTTAGGCCATGTCTCTGAACGTGAGTTTTGATCAATATGAAAATCTCAGATTCCTTACCAAATGGTTCATTAACAACCCCGATAAAGTAGATGCTAAGAGAAAACACCTTTGATTTGAAGCATTTTCTGATGCTTCTTAATGATAATACTCTTTGTAATGATTTTATTGATTATTGCTTCACCTTCTTCCATTGAATTAATGCATTAATCATATTACTAAATTTGATAAACAAACCTTTTAAATTAGTCTTTCCAATATATGAATTATATTTTTACTTATCATTAATACATACTTTTTTCATCTTCCTAATTACAATAATTCTATGTTCGTCCTTTAATGTGAATTTCATTATTAATATTCCGCTTTTACAGTTTTATCAAATAAATTAAGTTCTCTTTATCCATTCTTTTTTTATAATATTGTGATCATCTATATTTATACATTTATTCAATTTTCCATGTGACGTGGCAGTTTTTTTGACAAGCCATATATTTTTCTATATATACCATATACTGGTAGCTAAATATATAATATTCAAATAAATATAAAACTGAATTACAAAATACAAACAAAGATGTTTTTAATATATTAATTTTTTATAGTTTAATAAGTAAATTTCATTATTAAATGAATATTCTTTTTTTTAAGTTTTACATTTCTTAATCTTCTGGATATCGATATAGATTTAATCCATATCAAACCATATAACACCTATATCAAAAACCTATTTCATTTTTATATCTTCCAATTCAGTTCAATCCTTTGAATTTTTATACACATTATCTATTGTAATATATTTAACTATAGAATATTTTATTGTTTATAAAATAAACAAAGTATCCAATGAATAAAATATTACAAATTTTATAAATTGTTAAGAAACAAGTTACTATTCATAATAAAGATATCATCATTATATTATAAAAGAACACTTTTAAAACGGGCTTACTACTTGCATATTATTAAATCTGAAAAAAGCAATGTAATTTTTTCCATTAATTGAACTATTTATTCTTATTTTAATATATTCATTTGTTTTACGATATATATTATATATATATATATATATAATAAATAGTATTGTTATTTCTACTCAAATTGATAATCACTGTACGTTTATTTCAATGTTTAATTTCTTGCAATATCATTACAATAACTGCAATGCTCGAGAAATATCCTAAGCAATTTTTCGGAGCATTATTTAATTCTTGCGAGGTCTTGGGATATTTCGGGAGCATTCGCGTTACCAAGGGATGGATAACAAGATATATTCGCTGATAACCTTCACACTCAAATAGCGTTCATTTTCAAACAAAGCAATTCTTCTGCAAATAAGTGAAGCTCAATTCGCACGAATAGTAACGCGCGAATATATATATATATATATATATATATATATATACATTCGACGAGTTTCGAGTGTTATTGGATTTTATATAAACTACGACGTCCTTTATTGGGATTCAATCTGTGCGTCTTTTAACGAATTATCACGAATAGCTTAATTTGCGTATTCTTTGGAACCGAAGCGATGATAACGCGTTTCCAACAACAATAATGTTTTTATCTCTTGTCAAAGAAAGCCCGCACTATTTCTTCCACGATGATAATCCGTCGAGTGTGCATGTCGAAGGGAATTCGCGATTTGCGTCTTGCATTGCGACGTAATTTTACGACCAAACGGTTTGTTGCTTTTTATTATTCGTCAATAAAGCCGATCTCTCGTGGTTCGCAAAGATAATATGCAAGTGTAGCGTAAAGTGTTATATTATTTAGTGATAAACCAATGTAATTGCGAAGGTCAAACGTCAGTTCTTAATGGCACTGGAGCTGTTTTATACTCATCAATAAATGCATTCAGAAACGTAATATACAGTTAACTTTAGACGTAATCACATTTTATATGTAAAATAAATATTTCTATGATCATTTGGAGAATTGTAAGAGTGCGTTACCTGTATTTTGCGGTCGACGTAATTTCACGATGGTACATTTTGTCTGCAAAATATAGTCGACGACAAATTTAACCAG
The DNA here is from genome assembly GCA_022817085.1 of Psilanteris sp. ZL-2020. Classification (NCBI taxonomy): domain Eukaryota; kingdom Metazoa; phylum Arthropoda; class Insecta; order Hymenoptera; family Scelionidae; genus Psilanteris; species Psilanteris sp. ZL-2020. The sequence continues at coordinate 2,952 of JABFQC010001281.1, read as the reverse complement.
CGCCTCGATTATCCAGTCGAAGTTTATTTAGTGTATATACTTTTAAATGTATAATTTTTTAGATGGAACATGAAATTGCAATTTAATGTGCAATGAGCAATATCTCGAATGAAAATTGAAGGCTGCAGGAGCGCTTTAAGATTCTAAATTGGTACTCAGTATGAGCCACTATTCAATCAATTTTTGTATACTTATTGCCGGTGTATTTATTTGTATGAGTTTATTATCGAATCACTGGACCAGGATTATTCAATGATTATGTAAAGGCATGCGTTGCAGTTTTAAAAAGAATAACGTCTTACAACTTAATGCTCGAAGGCAATTAATTTAACTCGATATTAAAAGTCACTTGGTCATTTAACTGACAAATATATCAATATTTACGGCCAAATTTGAAAAATGTTTACTGCGCTCGAAATCTTGAATATTTTCATGACAGATGGATTGTCTTTAATTGCAGAATCATTATTATATTTTCATTAAGAATTTGTATTGAGAAAAAATTGCGTTTCGCGGTGTGAATCGTATACGACTATATAGTATCCTTGAAACAGCCTTGATATTATCCGATAATAGTGAAATTAGATAACATTTAGTAGAATTGACGATAATTTTCGTAAATTTTCCTCAGTACAAGTGTCACTGTGAAATGATTAAAATTGGTTGGATAATAGTGGAATTAGATTTTTTAATTTTATTATTTTTATACATTTATAAAAATTATCACGCTAAAGTGAACTAATCATGCGAATGGGTACAGCTGTTAATATTTATATAAGTTTTACCAACCAAAGAACTTCGTTTGATTTCTGCGTCAAAAACGAAAGAGCTACACTGGCTGAATGTGTTTTTCCACAAAAATTGTGTCGTTGTTGGGAAAAGAGAAACTCGTTCTTTCAATTCCGTGATAAAAATGAATTGTTTTATAATAGTGGAGACACATGTGTGATTTTATAAAGAGCGAACAAAAAAATTCAATTCATTTCTTCCAACAGTCTCTTTGAGAGCTATTTTACGTTCGCGTCAAATAGACGAGCGATAAATGCATATATTTTTGTATTTTATACATACTCGTTACAATATTTGGTCCTGCGTATGGGGAAACGGTTTTGGCAAACCGCAAGATCTCAGTAACGTGCTTTCGAAATTGAAGCAACATTCAGAGCTATTTTTTATATTTGAACTTTGAGGGTCTGTGAAAATCTGATAGTAACAAAATGACAATGTGTTCAATTCAAACAGGGAAAAAAGTAATTAATTTGAAATAAATTTTGATGGGAAACAGAGAGAAAGACTCAGGAAACAAATTAGACGAAGCCTTAATAATGAGACTAAAGTTAGGATTTTTGGATACGGATTATTAGCGTTTCGCTTGCTGATTAGGCAATTTTTGATATGACTGTTTACACGCGATGAAATATGTTTTTAAATTAAGCGTATTAATCAAATTATGTAGTTGATTTCATGAATATTGACATTGTTTTGCGAGAAACTTGTACTTTGAAATAAGAAGATGATGAATATGAAGTTTAATTTGGAAAATGATCGAAGAAATTGATAACTTATTTTTAGATTATGGTTTATTTGTGAGACGTGATAATGAGTTAAATCATCGTCAATTAAACAATGCGTAAATACATTGTAAGTTGCGTATTTGATTAATGCCGACGACTTAATATGAAATATTATCTGCATTTCAACGTTTAGCTTATAGATCGTATTTATTGTAACTTACAATTTGTAATGTAAACGAGCATTTGTAAATTGTAAATGTATTATTTTATACGGTTATAAATCATTGTGAATGCGGTTAAATGATGTATCGACATAAATGACTTTATGAGAATATTGTTATTTCGGACAACATCGATTTGTTGTTAAAACGTTAAAGACATGCATAAATTACGCAACATTTTTAGTGATGACTAGATAAAATTTTGTATTGTTCATTATTGGAGCTGTTAAAAGTGTTTCGTATTTTATATATGAACCAGTCTCTTATATATAATAAATATCTAATAAAATTGTGAATATTTTTTATTTGCTTTTTCCTTATCCTTGAATACATTTTTTTATACTTGCAATACTGTATAGAAATTAGTTAACATCATGTACAAAAAGAAATATTAAATTACAACAATAATAGTTTAAATTCTACGTTGAGAGTAGGATAATATTAATATTCTTTAAGAATATTTTGTTATATATGTATTGTATACAATAAAATAAGGACATATTTTTTCAATGAAAATTATATTATCAAGGGTTGCGGAAACGATCCGTCAAGCCAAGGTTCGATGATAAGTATTATACTATTGTATTGAATGGAATCAAACATATAATAATATATACATTAATATAATTTATTAATTCAGAAATTTAATTATTTATTGTATTATTGTGATTTTAATTCAGACTTTATTTTTATAAATCAGTTTTTATCTTAATAAATGATTAATGCATTTTCGAAAATTGCATGATGCGATGAATGTACTTTTAAATATTTTAATTTACTTATTTTATTTTATTATAAATGTTAAAAATGTGAATAAATATAAAAATCAAATTTTCAATTGAAACTTTACAAAATAAAACTCAAGATGATAAGTTTTATTTTTTATGTTTTTATTATAATAATAATAATTATTATATCATTAATTATTTTTAATTTTTTGTTATTTTAATTATATTAATTATTATTATTATTATTAGGTATATCTTAAGGTCTTTAGACATATAATTTTTCATTAAACGATTAATAAATAAATTTCAAAAGTTTACATGGTAGATTTATATATGTACTTTAATTATAGTTATCTGTATCTTTACTTCATCTGACGTTAATATAATTATTTTTAAAATCATAATACATGCTCATTGGTCATCAAACAAAAACAAGTTTATAATTTTGTAAAAAGATAATGGTCTGAATTTTTTAAGTGAATTTGTAAC
>JABFQC010001280.1:0-20138 GCA_022817085.1 Psilanteris sp. ZL-2020 | reverse complement strand
CAAATTAGCTATATTTTATAAGACAAATTTCTATAAAGTATAGTAATTCCTATAATACTAATCATGACATCCTTATAAAGCTATAAGTATGGTATTTTATAATATAACTTTTTTCTACGTGTAGCTGAATCAGCCATATTTCTTCTAGTATACAACTGATACTTTTTTCCCTGTAAATTTGTTTAATTTATTTTAATCATAAATCCATAAATATGTCTTATATAATCCAGTTATATTTGGTTCATTTTATATTTGTTTATTTATCTGGTGATGAATGAATCAGGTAATGGAATGAATGCATGGTATTGGGTGAATTAGGTGGCTGTAAGTTCACGTTAGTAAACTTTCTGCCCTATGTAGCAAGTTTACTTTGGAAAAATGTTCCTCAAATTTACAAATATAAGAATAAAAATTACCCATATACTACAATAATTTCAAACTCTGATAATTCAAGCAAAAATTTGTTTAAATTCAGAAAATAAATTATATTTCATTTAGAAAATTAACTTTAAATTAAATTTATTACAATTAATCAAAATATACACTTAATACGTAGAACATAAAGTATTATGACTAATTTTTATTACCATACATATCTTTAAATATTAAAAAGGTTGGTCAAATATATAAAGTAATAATTAATCAAATATGTTAGGCCTAGGAAATATATATATTCATTTACTAATAATATTTCAGATTAATACAGCTAAATATATGTATACTATAATTGTTGATTTAATTATTTAATATATATAATATATATAAATATACTGTCTTTAACATGCAATTATAGATCTTGAAACTGAAACTAATAAGAATTAATGCACATATGTCATGATAAATAACTTGAGCAAAACACTATTTTTAAAAAATAATAATATTGAATAAAGATATTTCAAAAGAACTATTTACATGAAATTATTAAAAAAAGTTAATCATACTAGAACAATGTAATATGTAAATTAACTCATAGATTAGGAATAGTAAATTAATTTAAATTAATAAATATAATTAATTAGTAAATTTGTCAAGAAATCTCAAATTGTAAATATGAAAACAACGTACCGAAAATGTTCCACAAAGCCAGAGCTTTCTACTAATTCTGTCAAAATATTTTTGGACATTTCCAACACAATGGTCTCCTATTTATTTCTCTTTGTTTTTTTTCATTTTTTCATTTTCTTGTATATTGATTTTAAATTTTATTTTTGCGTAATATTTTTCTAATAAATATCAAATATTATCTCCACAAAATACCCGTGATTTTGATTTTCAATCAAAAATGAATGAAGAATGCTAACACAGCTAACATTGCTAAATCGAGGTCTTGCTTGAGCTAACTTCTCGAGATACTAATTACCAAACAAAGCAAAATGATCTAGAATAATCGATTAATCGATTCGTGGGAATTTTCGGTAGTTTAAATTTTATTTAGTAACAAAAAACTAAAATCACGCCGCCAGCCGCACCGAACTTTTCGTTCAAATCTGGAAGCAGTGATGCCACTATTGCCACTGACTGAGGGATGTTTTGAATGTGTTGATTAATCGACTACATGACCAACCATTTAAAACATCCCTCAGCGGCCTCAGCCAGTGGCATCACTGTCTGGAAGTCATCATTACTGTCTGGATTGTCTGGAATCTGGAATTGCATACAATCCGATACTTCGAATCTTCGCCAAAAGACTTTCGTTCAAATTGGGACTCGCATCCAAATTGACAGTTCAAATTCATATCGCATTTAATTAGTGTCACATTTGATGATTCTTTGAACGCGTCCGCTTGAATCGCGACCGGTATCATTGTCCACTTATGTGCCGATTAGGTTACTCCCCAAACAGAAATTAGGTTAGCGGAACGTCAAAATCAGAATGCATGTAAACAGACCAAGGAAAAGGATTAGAAAAAGTTTAATAGAAAAAACGTAAATCTTGAGTCAGGAACTTGCACTAATAACTAAAATAAGTTTTTATGGTAAAAGGTATAACTTTGTAACATGCATCACAATTCAATTTTACAGTATATGATATAAGAAATAGCTATGATATTAATAATTGCAATTCAAATTCAATTATACGACATAAAAATTAGTATACTACAATTATTTAAAAAAAATAATGACAAATTTCGGGCACACTTGTCGCCATATATAACATAATAGGTTTTTGAACAAAACGTGACTGAAATAATTTTTATTTTCAAAGTTCCTAGATGGGTAAACTTTTGGTTCGCAAAAATTGCGGAAAGAAAAAACTATTGGATGAAAAAAAGAAACTTGATAAAGGAATTGATCACTTCGCACTTCGGAGGTACTTGGAAATCATCTTGAAGGTACAAGTGAAGAAGACTTGGGCTTTGACGGAAGCAAGTCCGGTAATGCGATTGTATCAAAGCGGCGCAATTAGCCGTTCGAAATTCGTAATTTATGCACAGGCAATTACTCCAATTTAATTAAAACTCTTAGCCAGAGCTGCAGGGGATGAGGATGGTTCAGTCATTAATTCGTGTCAAAGGAGACTAGCAATATATCGACGGGCTCATTACGCAAACTTCGAGACCACATCGAACTTAGTTATAAATTTTCAATGTCAGATTCTGACTCTACGACGAGCGTCAACTGGATCCGATTAGTCTGCATCTTTTGTTCACCGCACAATATATTTTTCGTCTTAAAAGCTTCTAAAAAATTCAATTTATGTTTCTTTTATATGCTGTTGAAAAAACTTGAATTTCTATTACTGTTACTTTTGTTTTATATTAAAGAATTTTTTCATTGCATTAATTTTAATACCGGATTATTATAATAATGCATTTCATGAAGAAGTGAACAATTTCAGATATATTATATAGGTAGATACATTCTGTGATACTTGAGATAAAATGTTGTGTAATATATGTATACTTAATGAACAGTGGTATATAAACTACACTGATACAAGAAATATTTTAGTTTGTTTAAAAACTGAAGTAATGTACAACTCAAGATGTATTAATAGAAAAATCCAGACAACTACAAACCAATATTTAAAAAACTGATAAAGCTTGAACATTCGAGTGCAAAGCTTAACCATTGTACGCAAAATTGGATGACCAGCCTTATTTCAAAATATGTCATGGAAGAAATCCAAGAATGGTATTATTTAATAAATTACATTAATTTTTATTACATTTATTCATAAAAATTTGTATTTACATGTATATAATTCATACTAAATTGCAAATAAAATTTAAAATTATGATATGATAAAAAAATTGTTATTCATATTTTATATGGATACAATACACATTTAATATTTATCACATAATTAGAGTATCTTTTTATGCAAACTTTACCTATTAACTTTTAAAGTAATTTTACGCTTTTGTTATAAACATTTTTACATTTTCAACAATTTTATATAAAAAACAATATTTCCTCAATATTAAGTTTGGTCTAACAGACAATATACCTCAGTTTTCTCAAAATAGCTAAAAACCGTATTTTCCATGATGTTCATTACATTCAACAAATATAAAATAAATATATAACTTAATTTCCAACTTCTTATGAATGCATTGTGAATCGTGTCAATAAAATCATTCTATAACTACCTTAAATTGATTAATATAAGTAAATCAAAATTAAGATTATTTTGCAATTCTCTGTATGTAAATTTTATATATTTTATACAGATATGTTTTACGTTCAAACCCTTTACTATATTATTACAAACGCATTAGACACATGTCTTCTTCTTAGATGACTGAATCTTAAGCCATCACGACTTGTCAGTTTCATTTGTTTATAAACTGTTAAACTTTAGTAGGATAGTGAAATTATGAGTCATATATAATTCATATATGAATCATATATGATGTAAATGTAAATGCATTACGAATTTATTACGATTTATCTCAGAATTTCTATACTAAAATTTCATAAATCTAAGAAATTTTCCATTAAAGTATTGTACAATTTGTCAAGTTCATAATATTTTTGTTTAAAAATACTATTAAACCATTAAAACAATGTTTTAAAAAACTATGTTTAAACTATTAAAACAATGCTTTATCATAAAATAAAATAAAATAGGAAAGTAAACTTTTTTTATACTTTTATCTGCGTTTAGTATTGGCATTGAATAGCTTGTGACAAACAACCTTACAAATCATTCGCATTAATTTTATCTGTATAATATCCAACTGTCATTTTAATATTCACATTTTAAAGAATATTAATTAGTAATTACAACCCAGTATCATCAATACCAATATGATAATGATGATTACTATATTGGCGCACATATCCTTAACTAATTCAATTATTTTTGGTTTTCATAACAAATCTTACCATTAACTTTAAAAACTTATTTCTTGAACAAAAATGTCGAAGAAAAGCCCCGATAGCGTTCTATTTATCTGAAACCTCGACCAATGCTGGTCTAATTATTGACTCCATTTCGTTAAAGCGTTGGCACACTCTCAATCAGATTTGCCAATATATAACTATCAAAATGGTAGCCATACCTTGCACTCTATCATCGTATTTCCGCTTAACCTCCGCCGCATCTGATTCGATAACTATCACTCGATTCAGATTGCGCATGCAAAGGTGTATATTTTTCCGGTTTGGTTCTCGAAAAAACTTGTCATCGGCTTTTCATCATCTTCACTAAAGATCTAAAATTCGATATCGTGAAAACACACTTTCAATCAATTTTTTGTAAACTAAACGTACTATAGTTCTAAAATAAACACTATATATTTTTGATATACAACGTGTATATGTGTGCAGATGAAATTTCTGCATTATTTGACAAATATTTTATTATTCAATTATTGTTATATTATGATTATAAAGTAGGATTTATATTAAATTAACATAGTGATTAAAATATGACAATTTAATATAACAGCAATAAAATGCATATGAACTTAATACAAACTTATTTATATATATTTATAAACAAATGTTTATACACTTTTTAAGAAATTGCAAATTATATTAAACTTTTGTTATAGTTTCAGATGAAGCAATCCTCGTTTTTTTTCATTTGTGTAAAACGGTTTTCATTTTCGACGTTCCTCGTACCATAATTGCCAATTAAACAATTAATTTAGTAAAAAGTCAATTGACATAAATAATTGACGCACTGTTGATAATTAAATCATTACATCGAAATATGTGAAAAACAATACTACGAACTTTTCATTATTCATCAGTATAATTGAGTTAGATTTATTTATGAAAACGGTATTTTTATTGATCTATCGTTTAATTGGCACTGAGTCAATGAAATCAATTATAAATCATGTGGTGATTGCAATATGCATAAATGAAATGTGCATGCCATTAATGCAGATTTACATTGATTAAATAATTGTCTTGCATTGTTCATTTTTATATCAGTGTGGGAAATCTAATATAATTAACCTATAATAATTATGTATTTCGGCTTCATAAATTTTGAATACAATTTGAGTATCAGAATTTCAACACAATATTATATTAATTTACTAGCAATTACTAAGTTAAATATTTGATGTCATTTATTTAAAATATCTAAATTATCGCGAAACTCATTTTTTTAATTTAATATTAATACTCTACTTCCATGAAAATATAAAATGACCGAATACAATTAATATATAGACATGAAGCAACTCCAATAAAACTCGCCAATGTTTAAATGAATAAATTAAGTAAAAATTTGGCAATTCCAAAATATTAATATCACCTTATATTTTCAATTTGCAGGAGCGATATTCACTGAAGATCAGAAGGATAGTCCGTCTGAATTGGCCTTCAAATACGCTGTGTACAGAATCAACAAAGACAAGAATTTACTGCCAAATACAACTTTAATATACGATATACAATATGTGCCTAAGGATGATTCGTTTCGAACATCAAAGAAAGGTGAATTAACAATTAACTATTGATTTCTTTTCTGTTAAATTATGATGTAAAAGTTTATAGTACCCTAATAATTGTAACCTGACTTTATCGTCGATCAAGTCATGGTTTGTATCCGATTAAAATGTTCGTGTCTTATCGGCATCGACGGTGAAATTTTTTACACCGACGAATTTCTAATCTCAACGTTATTAGCATGTGAAACACAATGAAGCTGCAGTATTGATTCTCAGTAACAGTTTTTTCTCCTGAAAAAATGTATCGAGGGTAAAAAACTGTTTATTATAGTAAAGTTAAGTCAACAACAATGTTGGCTGGGTATAAATAAAATTATAAATTCCACATAATTTATTGAAATTTTACTCTTCCTCGTTAATTAAGTCAACCAACTAATATTTGCAATTATATTACATAATGTTTACAGAATATATATGTATATATCATACCAATGATTAATTCATGAGTTTTCAAGAATATTATATTATATTCAATTATACTACGATTACAGTTTATATGAATAAGTATATATATATATCACATTTATTGAAATAATAACGTTTTTCGACAATTGAAGTTATTACATTTATTTATCTCTTAACCTTATACAAAATTTGAACGATTTAATGTTATGCAATCATTTTATAAACCATTTAAAATTGAAATTTTTAATCAATGTCGATTAAATACGAAGCATATCTTGATGAAAAGTGAATTTTATATTGACTTTCAATAAATGTATGTGGATTCAATCACCTCTTTCGGAAAAACGAATCAGCATGGATTGACGTAACATATAACACAGAACTAACTGAATACAATGATCAATTTATAAATAATGCAAACATTGTTAATTGATTGATAATGTTACAAAACGTATGTTCCAAATATGATAGCGTTAATTTTTCAAAGCAATTAAATAATTTTTATTACATGATAACCATTTATCAATATTTAATTATCTCTATACTTTGTATATGCTTCCTTGTACACATAAACATAAATTTACAACTTATCGTCAATATATATCAATATATATATATATATATTGCAAATATAGTTAGAATATATATAATAATAAATTAATATTTATCTAATATAAACTAATTTTGATAATAACAAGAAAACAGTAACTCTAAAGTAGTCTGCCAACATCGTCATGAAATAAAGTATCAATTGTTAATTATAATTTTTTATTTAGATTTAAGTATTGTTAATAATTCGACAAAAAATATTCGAGTCTATTAAAACTAACATTATCATGAGATAGTCATCAAAATGTATTTAATTTAATAATTTACATTTGAACTTTTATTATGAATCCCTAGCAAAAATAAAAATATATTTACAATATATTGCAAACACGGTTACAATATATTTTTTTACACAAAATTTATTTCATGTATGTTGCTAATATATTACAAGTATATATTTTCACTATTTTCTTAATATATTAAATGTATATTTAAACTATATTTACAATATTTTTGTATGAATTTAACTTCTTTTGTAACATTACTTATAAAATTCACTATTACCGAATCAATTACATGGAGGGGATAGAAGTAACGGTAAACAGCGAAGGGAGGGTCCAGCAGCATTGGCGACGAGTTTTACTTGAATGGGTGATCGATTTCGACAAACAGTTTTTAGTGTTCATCTATTGATAATATATTTTCTTTTTTACTAGGATTATTTTTCTTCTACAAAATTGAACGAACATCTGAATTTACGACAGTATATCAATAATATTATTATAAATAGTAATTAAAAAATATATAACATTTTAACAATAATTTACAGAAATAATGTTTTCTTTTATTAAACAGTTCAAAATTAGTGTTTATGTTTAATATATGTTGTATAATTCGAATCTTTTTTAATCCTATTCTTAATTATATGATTTTAATTTAATATCTTACTTTTTTTAAAAATGTGTATACATTATTTTTTATTTCCTTTAGGGATAATTTATTAATATATTATTAATAATATATTTATTTATTAAAAATAAATATTTTTATTAATATTTCTGTAACTTTACAAATTATAATGTCTACTATGTTGAATTAGTAACTTTAATAAAAGCATCTTGCATTTATGCCTTCAATAAGAATATTGGTAAATTATAAGCATAACAACACTGCTCGACTTTTTTTTAAACTTGTAAAATAGTTTAGCTTATACAGATAAAATGTAATATAAAGTTGAAAATACTTTGCATAAATATTGCATAAATTATATTATTTAACAGTATAATAAATTAAAAATTTATTTTACAATTATAATTTCAAATAAATTTATCAATACTTAATTTATGCGATATATATAATAATAAATATTTATATTAGAATTTTGTACAATATTATATATGAAGTAACTAAATTTATATATTAGTAATTGCATATTAATATTATATTGAAATGCTAGTCTTTATTATAAAATTCAATTATTTATATATTGTAAAATTGGGTAAATTTTATTGAACTTTTATTTTGTCCAATGATTACTGTTTTTTCAAGTAATTTTTAATAGGACTTTTTCCTATGTCTAGAAGAAGAAATAGATTACTTTTTTATACTTAAACAGAAAGAAGGTGTTCAGCTGTCACGAGTTACAATTCTTGATTCGACATTCGATAATTTGCATTCTAAGTACAAATATTTATCCGAATACTATTATTTATTATTTATATAAATATTCGCATTAATAATTCATTTATTATTTAATAATAAAATTATATTGTGAAACTTAAAAACTATATCTATAATATATTAAAAGTGTATATTTTGTTTCAATTTGTGCCGACTCTTATTGGTTTAAGCGTATTATAATTTAAGTTAAATTTTAGTTATGATTATATCTAATTAAGAAGTTGTACCATAGGATAACATAATAATAGAATATTATTGATATCAAATACCGATCTAGAACTAATCACTATGCATACAATGTCAGACAGAATTTTTATAATAATGATAGTTCCCTACTTTATGCACAAATCCGTTAATTATATTTATTATGTTATTATATATTTACATAATACACAGATTTCAATACACTTTTTTTTATCTTTGAATATCATTCTAAAAACTATGGTTTTTTTCTTTTCTACAGTCTTTTCAATGCATATATACATTTATACACGTAGATTTTCATCCAAACCAAATATATTAATTTCAAGTATATATTAGATTAGAAAGATTGAATGAGAGAGGAAGAGGTGGTTACATTGTGAACAATTCTGATAATTTATCATGAATTGATCAGAAAAATGAAAATTGTAATCGAATTTTGGAGTTTAATTAATTTTACCAGAGATATCAGATTGATAATATAAAACAAGTACATACGAAATTGGAAGCAAAGCTAGGATTTTGTGTCAAAGGAAATTCAAATTATAAACTATTCTTTTTATTATAATGAAATGAATTTTATTTTCTTCTTTCAGTTTTATTTTTAACTTCTGAAATCAATTTTAGCATATCCTTCGACATTTTATTCCCCGATTTCTTCTTTTGCTAACATTTTTCTTAACATAACATAAAGCAAACAGTACTTTAAAAATATTTGTACCGGAGTTCAATTTCTCTTGCCGTTCGTTACAAATAATTGACTTATTGCGTTAAGTTCAAACTTATAATTGGATTAAATTGACTTCGCAAATTTCCCAAGAACTAAGTTCGAGGCGCTTAACAAAAAACAACACCCAATCTTTTCCTGACGATTTGCTTTTCATATTTTTCGTTTTGTACATCTTAATCCTTTTGCACCTGAGAATTAGACTCATTAAACCGTCAAGTAGTCTTGAAATGCAAGCAGTCTGTTTTTAAATCGAGTTTTGTCTTGTCATAAATTCAGGCATTCCATATCGATTGTTTTGTCGATTTGATTCGTTAGTAGGAGTTATACGTTGTCGCGTCATTAGAGGTTCCATTTAAACAAACTTCAATCGAATACATTCTGCATTCAAGATTGTCATCATTAATTGCAATATCGTAGTACTAAGAGAAAATATACGAATTTTGAGTTATCCAGGCAGTTGAAATACTTAAATAAATAAAAACAAGTTAAGATAAAATAAGAACGTAAGGCAATTGAATAATTAAAAATATTTGTACTTTCGTAATAACAGTCAATTTTTATTAATTAAAATAATGCTATACCAATCTGCAGATATATTGCAGTGAAATGGATTAGTATATCACAATTAAACTGATTCGGATTTTTAACATTTTATTTATTTTTGTTTTTTTTTTTTTTTTTCATTATTCAAACTGTTATTTAATACGTTGGTTTTTTCGGAAATTCATTTTTTATTCGATTTAATAAATAAATTAAATATTTACGTATTAATTTATACAAAATAGGTTTTGCGTAATACGTAACAATTTATGTTAGATAATCCTTTGACACGATTTAATTATAATTAAACTTTTGATATGATATAAAAAAAACTCATCTCAAATTAATTAAACTTGACATTTAAATTAAACTGCGTCTTTTCAAAGAATGTTCTACCCAAACTCTCATTTAAGCAAGTGTAACAAAAGTTTTACACACGGCGAAATTCTAAATCACAACTACTTCCCTAACCTTGATATACCAAATTAAATTAGCTTGATAAATTAAAGCTAATCATGCTAAACTTAATACTGGAAGATACATGTTAATATTGTGTTCATGAAGACATCTTATTATAATTATGATTATTATTATAATTATTGTTATTATTATTCTTGTTATTATTATTATTATTACAATTATGCTTACAGTATGTTTATAATTATAATAATGAATGATAAATAAAAAAGACATTTTGATTCCCATTCATCCAGTAGTGTTAAATTAAAGCTGGTTAGAATATTTGGGGTCAATATTTAAGGGCAGTCCTCATTTACACAGACGGGTATATATATTTATATATATGTATATATATATATATATATATCTAAAATACAATTTCTTTATTTCTACACTGAGAAAAAATTACTTAGTAAATCTTCTGAAAAGTTTAGTTACACCAGTACAATAACTGTCAAATACAGTTAGATTAACTGTGAGATTCAGTTTTGGTTAAAATAACTTTAAATAATCTTAAAATAATTTTAAGTTATAATGCAGCAAAAACTGACATGTTTAATTGAAACAATTGCAATATTCAGTAAAATTGACAGAGTTTGTTAATTCAAGTATCATAATTAGCTGCCATATTCTATAAAAATATCTAATTTTTTCAGTTGGACCAACTAATTATTTTCAGTCATGGCTATACATTACTGAAAACGCAGTTAAATTGACTGAATACACTATTTTTTCTCTGAGTGTATTTAAAATAATAATATTACAAAATTATGACTATTAATTTTGGCTCGATATACCTAAATTATGAAAATTACTACAAATTTTATACTAAATTTGTCGAAATTAAAAGTTATTTAAGTTACTATTCATTGTCATTAAAATAATAGAGAACAAAAAAGAGACTGTTCTTTCACCATCGAATAGCTGTGAACGGTAACTTAATTTAATGCTAATAACTTCGAATTAAAATGTAATTTGAAAAAAATGTTCAAATATTTTCCACGTGTGAAAAGGATTGAGAATACCTAAAAATTTAAATTAAACAACTTAAAGCCAGCAGAAGACGTACTTTTAAATTATTTAGAAAATATATAGTGATTATAAATTCCACTTAAATATACATTTATAAATTTAATATTCCTCTTAATAAAATTTTTTATGGCAATAATTGTATTTGCACATTGAAACTTGGCAACGTAGTGAAATGTCCGTCAAAAGTATATTAGTATATAAAAAATTGATATTTGTTAGGGTAGGTCCCATAAACATTGATCGAAAATGTTACACCAAGTGGTTCTTATGAAGACAGACCTGCAAAATAAAGTACTAGGGTCCTCACGAATTTCGTACGTTAGTTTTGTAAGAATTTTAAAGGGAGTTGGAGGAACGCATTAGCGTTCAGCGGGAGCTTTTCCCTATTGGCTCTAAAAAATAATTTTGCAAACCTGTAGTTAGGGGGCTCAAAAGTGGGGGAGTCTGCATAAGTCCCGGATTTATATATATATATATGTACTATTGTAGTTATTTTCCCGTCTAATTAATTATGTATAATTAGTATAATAACTAAATAAGTAACTAACTATAAATGTGATTCAAATCCAGGAAAAATATATGTTTCCAAATTAAATTTATCTGAACACATGTATAGTAAATATATTCAAATGTAACTCTATCACATACATCAATGAAAACTGTATGATTTGAATAAAATTTTATTCCAAAAATATAAATTTGTTCGCAAAGTTTTTGTAAAGAATATTATTTTATTACTAGAATTATTTCATAGTTAATATAGTTTAATATATTATATTTAATATATATATATATATATATATATATAACTGTGAATTATGGATATTTCGTTCAAGAGATGGAATGATTTTATTAAATTTATATTAATCATATAACAAAAATATTTTTTATAAAACATAAGATGATAATTAATAATACAGTAATTAAACGTAATTAAAAATATTCTCTAGAGATGTATCTTCATTATGTGTCATTATTAGTGTAAAACAAACAGTTATTTCTCATAACAGTATGTGTGAAAATAACTTTAACAACTATCATCATTTATTATCCTTTGCTTTACACAATTTGTGTATTGTAGAAAGCTAAGATTTTAATATAATATTTTTCATTGCGTAATACATATTATGAGTTTAAGAATTCCAAATAATAATAATTATAATTTAAAGTAGTATCTTGCTTCAGTATCAAATATATTTGAACAGATATATATATATATATATATATATAATTGTAATCTGAACAGTAAATATATAATTTATACATTGCATTTGGATGATAAAATCGTGGTTGGAAATAATATAATATTTTAAAATAAATCTCCACATTAAAAGATATTCGTTGAAAAACGTTTGCCAACAGATAAACCAGCTAATAGATAATAATTGTCAATAATATTTCATTGCAGATGTTATTATTAAAACTTAATTTTGTCATCTTATGTAAAAACCTCTTATAAAAGAAACTTAATTCACCTCATAGTACTTGAACAATATTCTGAATAAAAACGTGATTCAACTGCTAAATTTTCAATTGGCATCAACTTTTTCCGTTCGCCGAGTAACTCAATCATTTAAACAAGAAATCAGATAAATGCAATTATTAATTTTCTGAACAACAAGTTGCCGAGCAGCCGAGCCAATACAAAACAACAAATAAGACAATAAAAATCGTCTTTCCGAATTCGATAACAAACTTTACTCAGCACTTTTCTCAATATAAAAATTCAACGAAATCCGAGGTTCATAATGTCGCGAATTTTCATTCGCCGTAACGCAGCGCAGGAAGAAGTATCCACTTCGTCGCAAGGTAAAATAAATAGGACAACTGTCTCAACTTCGACCGTTTTGCTGGCATATTCGAATATTCATTTCGAGAATATGATAATGCAACGTTCGGGGGCTTTCTTCTTGCGTAGCTTCCCTACTCAAAAACGTGGCGCATAAAAGTATTTGTGATTTAAGCAGCGCTTTGCGAATAATGTCTATAAATACCAATATACTGACAATTCATGCCACTGTGCGAATTTTTTCAGTGGTTTTATCTTACACTTCATCAAATCTAGTATCTCTATACTAAGAAGACAAAATATCAGCGTTTCCGTGGCCAAATTTCAATGAATTTGAATTGTCATGAAACTATTTTATATATTTGAACTTTTGTATGTATATATATATATATATATACATATTGATAAGTCCATGCTATATAAATATACTAATAATGTCAGTATGTATAACGATAATAAACATTTAAATGCATTTACGTACTATATATATAATATATATCCATACACCCTATAATTAAACAATTTCATATGATTTTATTTATAAAAGTATTTGAATAAGATTTCGCACCAGTGATAATTAAAATTATAATAATTAAATGAGATAATGTATTGAACGTAGTTCTTCCAGTGTGTTTGCTTGTATTCATATGAAATCAGTACAACTTGAAATCTTTTTAGTAAAGTTTTTTTTCATATAAAGTTACAGCTGTTTAATGATAAGTAATATTAATATATTTAATTGCGTTAAAATGTATAGGATTATTTTATATTTATTTAGTTATTATTTATAATGGACTTATTGTCTAATTACATGATCACGTGACATACAGTTTACATACATGCTCAACCATAACGGAATCATATATTATATATTAGTTATTTATAATTCGAAGTAACAAAAATCAGTGTTTTAATTTATATATTAATTAGAAACTAGATACTAATCCAAAGAAGCAATTTTTACTTACAAAACGACACAAATTATCAAAATTGTCAATAGAAATGCCCAATTCAAGATCAAAATCAATAAATTTCACCAACGTAAGATAATCAGACACCATTACACAACTTAAATAAAAATATTATATCATCTATCATCCTAACCAATTTCAGTTTAATTCAATTTAATAAATATTTTTAGTTAATTTATTTAAATGTTCAACTGATCATTGTTTGTTACAACCTGAATAAGTCAATCATGTATAGGTATAAATAATTTTCAATTTATTTAAGTGGTATTTTAACAGCAACTAATAATTCTATGTATATAAAAATTACAGTCAATGGTAATTGCATATAATAAATTAATTTTCTCTCTGTGTAGAAAACTATACGGATAAAAATATTAATAAAATTATACTCATCATTTACAATTCACTAGTAAAAATATTACAATATTTTAAAAACAATTAAAATAATTGATAAAAATGGATTAATGGTTTTTGTATACATGTTATGTGATTTCCACTAGGAAGATATGCAGTTTAATATTCATTAAAATGCGTTTCAATGGTTTTATTTTCGCAGTCTGTTTCAACATTCTTATACCATTTGTAAGCAAAAAAAATGCCAATTATAATAGTAAAATCCTTTTAATTATTACTTATATAAATTAAACATAAGAAACTTCTTTTTAAGAAAACACAATTTTTTAATTGAAATGAAAGAAATGTTAATTTTGTAAGAAATATATTTAGTACGTAAATCATCTATAAGCAACTATATATACTACATTATCAGCAGTCATAATTATCAAGAAAGTTGACCAAACTATAAACTAATAACAGTAAATCATAGATGGATTTCATTTATGGATATTGATATGGTAGCTCATTAGTATAAGATGAAACATATCAGTTCGTCTAATAAAAAGAATTAGCTTATATGGAATGAATTTCGTATTTATATATAAACATAATGAAAGTTATACTAAAAATATATAAAAAATGCTAACAGCAATAACATGTTTTTAAATAATTGTATATATAAAAAATAATCCATTATTAAAATATAATAAAAAATCTTATAAGAAATTTAAACGAATGAAAACAAATTTCATTACACAATCAAAGAAAATAAATATTAAGTAAAGAATAAATATTAAAATCAATTGCATTTTAAAATTTGTGTGTATATATTCTTCTTGTATCATTATAATGACTTTTATAAAGTTGTTACATAGTAAATTATTCTGAAATATATATTAACTCGACTAAAATATAGGCCGGATAGCTTCAGGGGTGACATATATGTCAAACATTTGAGGGTTTATTCGACAGTATAATATAAATGTTCATATGGCTGTTCCACAATTAAATGATCGTAGAATGCAAATGGAAATGTATAATTGTAAGCAGAGTAAATCAAACTACACGTATTTCAAAATTTAAAACACTTGTAATAAAGAGAATGTGTATATTAAAATATTCTAATGAGCAACGTTTGTATAATATTTTTATTGTGAATTACATCGACTATTACAAATACTTTCATCATAAAAATATGTTAAAACGCATTTGCTCGTACTCTTTTCTGGGCTTTGTATTCTCCCTGGAAGAATTCTTTTACTATATATTATATAACTTTACTATATAACTTTTACTATATAAGCCAATTGTTCTCTGATTAAAGTGATCAATATGGTTTCATTGAGAAACTATGGGTTTAAAGTCTCGTTATATTTTAACACCATCATCGTGTATCATTAATATTATAGATGCAAAAAAGGTATATTTATATCTTTATAACTAACTCCCAACACAGAACCGACCTTTAAAAGTCTAGTAATGCATTTTATGGGTTTGTCAAAAAATGAAACATTTAGAAGTGCGTGCATTCGAGGACTGTCTCTAAATACTATAACGGGCTTTCGTTTATTCTTGCTTAAATAGGAAATAATATGTCTTTCTGTCCTTAACTATACCATTAGCTATATACATATATAATAAACGTGCATATAAACTGTACAATATCACTGTTCCTACAAAAGCCTACATGTGATTTTTTAAAATAATTAACTCAATTTGCAATGGAAATATGCAAATTTTCATTTGCACCATTTTCGAGATATTGCAAAATAGTTTTTCAATAATGATTAATTTTTATTATTATATAATATCAGGATTAATAAATGTAATTAAGATGGTAAATAATTATATGACATAATAATCAATATAATTATCTTTATATATGTGTATATGTATTGATCAAACACTACTATAATCTCTAAATCTCTTTAGACTAACGTCAATGAAAAAAGATATTTTAAATAAAATGTCATTAAACAAATATAAATGAATTATGCAAATAAATATGTTATTAAAAAAACATAACTAATTGATAGTTTGAAATTTGTATATAACTGCATACAAGTATAATAACATGAAGCGTAATTACTATGTATACTTCGTATTATATGGTACTATAGATATTATAAAACGTTAACCAAAGTTGACAATATTGCAATATCGAAATGCAAAGTTATCGTAAATAATGAACGTCTAATGTAAGATAAGCTTTCCCTGCACAATTATTAAATTTCTTACTTCTTATACTACAGATCGTAATATAAGTATCCTTATAGAGTATTTTTATTCATAAAAAGAATTTTTAATCTATCTTTAAAATTCTTGTTATGTAATATTTTCGCAAAATCGTATGTTATAATACATGTACTTCCCTTATTGAAGGATAAATTTTTACTTAATATTTTCGTGACTTTAATCTAATATTCAATATAAAATTCTCATTTATTATATGACTATACACGTAAAATGGTACAAATTTCGACTTTTAGGTATTAACATCTTTGTCGGATAGTGTGTGTAATAATTTTATATTAATATTACTCAACAAAGTAAAATGTCTAACAATTTCATCGTTGGAATTGGTCTTTAACGTATATTTAACATTTCAATTACTTTACAATTACACTAATGAATCACTTATGTTATTTTTCAAATTATAAGATAGCAATTCGCAAATCCATTATTTCACATATGAAACATTTTTTACTATCGAAAACATTCTTTATAATTTAATAAAAAGTTATTTTTGCGAATCAGAATAACGCACCCCCAAAACCGTTTCCTAAATCCATAAAATCTGTATTTACAGACTAGGGTTAGGAGGTAACACCACAATTCAGAAAGATATGTGGACTTCTTGATAAGAAACTCTTACTACATATATATACATATATAAAAGCTCGAGCCAGTAAATCATAATAGTAAACTCTTTCACATTTAAAAGTGAGAAACTTTCGAGCAAATACTGGGGTTTAAAATTGTCAGTCATTCCCATAACCGTCCATGTGCAAAACTTATCATCTTTCCTTCACATGTTTATTCTTAGGTACAGTTTATGGTCATTTTATCTTTTTCGCCAACCATTTTTTATTTTTATTTACGATTATGGCGCGAAATGCAATTTTCTCGCGGATATCGTATTATTTTAAACCATCAAATATAAACAAAAGTTTACTTTTACTTTTTTTCATAAAAAATAAAGTTTCTTCGAATTCTTGTATTCCTTGCCATTGTATTAACCGTTAAGTTAATTATAACAAATGCATTTACCATTCACGTTTTTATTTGCAGCTTGTAAACAATTATCTAGATCAGTACAAGGAATTTTTGGACCTTCAGACCCGTTATTGGGCGCCCATATACAAAGCATATGTGAGGCACTGGATGTCCCTCATTTAGAAGCTCGAGTAGATTTTGAACCAACTTTCAAGCAGTTTAGTATCAACCTTTATCCCGCTCAGGATCACTTAAATAAGGCCTTCAAAGACTTGATGTCGTTTTTAAATTGGACGAAAGTCGCTATTATTTACGAAGAGGATTATGGTAAGATCGCATTACATTATAATTCTTTTATTATTAACTACATGACTCGAGTAAGAATAGTGTTTAAACACGATTTTCTTTTTATCAGTTATCTTAGTTCTGTTTTAATCATATCACGGGATAAATTATTTTATCATAAATTAATTAGATGTGTAGTTTTACAACAATATAATTTTATACTCGTGTTTATAAAATTTAATTAATCTTTAATTAAAACGTAATATTTTAATTCGTGACATTTAAATTAAGCGTATGTAAAAAATGTTCATGCATTTTAATCTCGTAATAAATGGCACATTAATATTAATAGCATAAATCAATTAATATTCATTCAAATAATTATTCGGTATTACAATTAACATTGACACATTTGAAACGAAAAATTTAAAATAGAATTCTGAAATTTATTATCAATAATTAATTTAATAAATGTTGAGCGAAAACAAACCTCGTCATAAATTATTTATGTCATATAGATGTTTTATCATTAAAACATTATAAATATTTATATCCATATGTATGATATAATAAATTATTGTACAAATAAATTCTATGAATAATAATTAATATAATTACTGCATTAATATATTACAAAATATTATTATAAACTTAAATTGTGTATTTTCATACTAATATATTTCTACTTGATTACAATGTTTAGAAATTAATTAGTTCATACGTTTCATTAAATTGAAATGTAATGAACTTTAGTGTACACTGTTATATATTTTTTGTTATTATGTTATTTTATTTTATACTAATTAAATATATATATTTATTCTATACGAATTGAAGAGTCGAAGCTCTAAACGAAAATATTGTTTGAAATAGAAAATAAGGATATTTAAAAAATGTTAATAACATATCATTTTTTATACTTTGTTACTGTGTGTTAGACTTCAGTTTTGATAAATCAAAATCTAGACTACCATATGTGCCAATCATATTTTTGCAGTCGTCATGTACATAAAATGATTGTCGGCGAAATAAAGGATTTATGTATATAACTATACGTATTCATATCTCTGAAATATTTTCTTCAATTAGGACTGACCATATTCTTTTATAATCAATTTTGGATCATAAATCAGTCCGAATATTTTGTCGATAAAAGTTTCATATGAACTATAGTATAATAATAAACTGGAAAAGTTTTATTCTTAACCAGTACTGTAATATATTCATTTAATTTTAAATTGCATAATTTAAAATTTAATATAATAATTACATAATGATTATATTAGTAATAAAAAAATTGAAACGTTATAGGAGATAAAAGTAAATTAACGTACCAAAACATACATATAATCAATATCATCTATATTATATAACGGCAGATATAGTAAATAGAACATTTGGCTGGCATAAATGATAATAAACTATATGAAACGCTAACTAAAATTGAAAATATTCTTTGGAAAAACATGTAAAATTATGAAAATTATATATGTAATATCAGTTAAAAATAATTATTTATATAAAATACTTACACATGAAATCCTTTAATAATGTAATCATGAAAAAAGTACATAATATCTACACAAACAATATCATTTTTAGTTCAATTTCATAGAAAAATATATTGATATATTGTAACATAATACTTGATCGGATGCTCTTAAATAATGAATTATGATATTGTTATTAATGTGCCGACATTATTGTAAAATCAGAAGTGATAAAATATACTATATAATATGTTTAATAGTTTTTTAAAAATATTAGAAATTACTTTGCGATACTTAAAAAATTTAAACTTTATTACTATTCTATTATATTTTTACTACTTAAAAATAGATAGCTTTATTTATAAAATTTAATATAAAATTTATTTATAAATCATAAATTCCGTATATAGACTTACGTTCTCCTCGTAAGTTTAACCACAAACGACAATGGTATTATCATATTTAATAAGACAAATGAACCACCTGCTGATACATTACGAGATTGTAGATATATTCACTGTGCACAGTTCAGTTTATAAT
>JABFQC010001279.1:0-20140 GCA_022817085.1 Psilanteris sp. ZL-2020 | reverse complement strand
ATATAATATTGCAATATAAATATGGTACATACTTCAATTTTAAATAAAATTAAATGTACAATTTTATTAATTTTCAAACCGCTAATAAATTTATTATAAATGTTATAAATTAAACAATTCAAAAGTGTTAATAGTTTTCTTGAATATGTGCACATAAAACATTATATTCTTCAATAATCATTAAAATTACATATTAAATCCGGAAATTCTTCAGAAGCGACGCGTTAGAGATTAATATTGGTACATTTCTGTGCCTCTTCCTTATTACTCGTATTTCCTCTTTCTTTCTCTCACCATGTTAAATATAATTGTTGTTCGAGTTGTGCTCCGTACTCACAAGTAACTGGGTCATCCAATATATCTTCTTATTTTATTTTATAATCACCCGTCGCAATTTTGAATTTATAAAATAAACGAAAATTTAATTTTATGAATATGTACTGATAATTTCGTATATTTAATTGATTGTACAACCTATTAATATACGCGAGTCGAAATAATATTTGTTTAATAATATTATTTAAAGGTAAAATGTAATATAAAAAGAATCACAAGAAAGCATTACAGAATATTATTATTATAATTAATATTAAATTAAGTTCTCATTTGATGCTCATTTGGGTCAGCTATTCCTGAATTCAATTAGTTGGCTAATTTTTTTATCCTTTTTAAGGATTACTGGCTCATAAGTAAAAGATAGCACTACCCTAAACAAAAAACCATGAATATTATTTAAATAATTTTAAATAAATCGCATCTAAAGAAAAATTATATATTTTATATCTAGAGTATAGTAGATATTCCCTTTTTTATAGTAAAATTTGATTTGTTTTCCTGTGTAATTTAATTTAATTCTTATTTGAAAATAAAAGTTTTTTATTTATAGTTTTATTATATATATAGTTTCACAAGTTATGCTATATATAAATTGTTCAATTAAAACTAGTTAAGGTTAAAAGTTACATGACAGTGCTTAACCTTCACATTGATAGGAAAGTAAAATTTGAATAACTCTGCAATTAGAATAATAATAGAAAGGAAACTTATTAGTGTAATGATAGTTACGATGTAACAGATGGACCATTAATAGAGAATACACGGTTTTTATAGATGAATAGGATTACCATTTATATTCAGATAAATTGTATAATTCATAATTTATAATTGAACTATAATTGAAATTAAAATGAAAAAACGTATAATCTTGTGTATATGAAAAAATAATTCACAATAGCATACGTTAAATTTTAAATACATATTCAATTCAAAAATACATAGGTTTTTTTTTAAAGGTTTCATTGTAGATGTATAGATATTACAGCATAAATGTTATCTCCTCAACTAATAAATATTAGTGTTTATAGACACATTATTTGGGTAATATTACACACTCACTCACTTTACAAATACCCTGAATGCGCTTTTAACATCAATTATAATTTTGCGACTATCATCCCGATACTTTGAAAATATTTATTATCTTCAAGCGCGTTCCATCCGAGGAATATATTTATTCACATTTACCTACAATTTATATGCAATTACATCAATTCCATTCTAAATTGTCATGATTTACATAAATTTATGTTTTGCTTTAGTCTGTCCGATACGTTATGTAAATATTTAATCTGTTAAAGAATATATATTCATCGCGTTATGCTTGTTTTGGGTTCGAAAATACATTACATTAAATATAAAATTGCATAAATAACGTCGCATTCAAATTGCTGGAATATCAAAAATCTATCAACTGTAATATTATCCTTTCGCCTTGACATATATAACTATTGATGGTTTTGTTTGCGAACGACAGCAATATCGTAAATATGAGCGACAAAATGAAATTGTAAGTATAAAGAATGATAAAGATGTGAACAAACAAGTGGCTTATAGGGAATGTCGAGTCGATAGATTAGTCGTCGATACGCGCAGGTACACGGATAACTGTATTACCGACATAGGCGCGAAATAGTCGATAACATCCGGCAGTAGTAAAATCGGCGACTGCATTTTTGAGGCGCATTCACTCCTGACAACGCGATTCGCGCTTGCGCGCATATTTCTATAATTATTAGCGGCGGCCTTTGATGTTCGCATGCATTCCATCTTTCTCCATCGAATGTATTTTGATTCTTTTTGCGGGCCCTCTGTCTTTTTTTTCTTTTCTTCTTCTTATGCGTTCTTTCTTCTTACAACACTGTATCATTTCATTCCAATCCGCCGATAAGGAAATGCTAGCGAACGTCAGCGGCGACGACAAAAAAGAGCTCGATCGAGATCAATGAATGATTTATCGCGGGCAACGAGTCCAAACGATTATGTTAATTGACAAATTATCGTGGATTATAATATAGTTGATTGGGAGTTAATTATTACGATTGGAAACAATCAGCGATGTCGCAACGATGCGCAGGAAACGGAGTATAATTATGCGGTTCGTTATACGCACTCAAATCCTTCGCATAAAATGTTTAATCAACATAAATAAGAATGATTGGCGATAAAGGAGACGAAAAATGTTAGCCTAATTTTTCACTCGCGATCTCGCTTATGAATGCATTTCACGATTTAACGATGTTGCGATACCTATTATCGCAACACGTAAGATGTTCAAGGGCATACACGTGTGTCTGCATGTAAGTGCCCGCCAGATATTACGTAGATTTATAGTCCACTCGATATGCCGAGATTATGTTTCTACTGGTGTTACGGCGTAGACTCAACTTATTTTATGGATACTTCGACAGGGAAGCTTATTTTTAGATATAATGCGCTGAAAAGCATCGGTATCTTTGCTTTCATACAAAAATGACAGAAATGGATGTCACTGCTTGATACACAAAGTAAACGAAGAAACGGTACAGATTAGACCTTGTCTGACATCTTCATGACGCCTTATTAACGAGTTTCGCCAATCAAATAGATTGCGGCAAAATGGCAAACTGATGTTTGTAAACACGACGAAAAAGTAAATATTTTGAACGCTGTCGCGTTGTTTGCAAACAATATACAGGCATTTCGGGGAATCAGCTTTCTTAATTTGCTGATAATTGAGATCTCCGCGTTAATGGGGAACAATCTGCCGCGTTATATCTTCGGCAGAAATTTTGCGATCTTGCCGAGAGATAAACGCATTACTCACTGTATTGTAAACAATGCGGACCAACTGCGACAAGCCGCAACCGAAGATAGGATTCGGATAAAACGGCTTATCCATTCGTCCAAATAAATCAATAACGGTGGCTTTTTGAACGCGAGATATTTGGTCAAAGTTCGTTTAATTTACAGTGCCCTTAAAGATGGAAAGGGCGCCGCCTTGCGATTCAGTTTTTCGAATCGCGATAAATAAGGAAACGTCGCCAATTAAGTGAATTGTGCGACGTTGCGCCGGGGCCGGCGTTATTAAGGGGTGAGATGGCGATTAGCTTGGCTTCGCCTTTCGATGTGCGCAAAGTGCAAGAAGGCAAGAACGGTAGCGGAATTCACCTGCCGCTTGCACGAGTCGCTTGTTCGACTGCCAATTCAGCTGTTTTGCGTTGCACGGCCGAAGTATGCTCATACGCAGTCGGACTCGTGAAAGTACAAGTAAATTAAGGCCTGCTTAACAAATGTACCCGTGTGTACGACTTGGTGCAATTGTATGTTTATTTTGTAAGCCTTGTTCTTATTTTATGCGCGCGAATGTGCGAAGACCCGCTAACAGGCTTATCGTTAAGGCGTGACACAAAAAATACGTAGGCGAGCATGAATTTACCGAAACAAAGGGTAAGCACCGAGAAGGAGCTGGCTGGGTTTAACGAAACGTATATATAAACAAAATACAAAACTTATTATAACTAACGTTATGGCGAGAATGTTGCGCCAAAAGTATGCGCGAGTAATTCCCATTGGCGGGTTAAAATGAGGCATCACTGAATTTTACGCTGTTTTGCAATCGAATTCTTCTTTTTCAGTCAAATAACATAAACAAATAACAAAAAAACCCTTTTTTGACATCAATTCGGCGGAATTACATTACGCGATTATTTGCGTTGCTTTTTATTAGTAGTTAATAATATTGGTGTTTCTCGGATGAAACTGATTGACTTTCAATTAAATAAGCATGTTCTTTACCGCGTGAAATGTTGATTTAACATAATTAAACGGCTTCTGTGGACACAAAAATGCACATCTGACTGAATCGCAGTCGAACTCTTACAAGAATGTTATAATACCCTATTATCGAGGGGTATCAAATGGCTGTTATTATTCAATAATTTTTTGTCGTAAAAATTGCGTTGGTTGTAACTTTTGCTATCGTAGCAATTCAATTAAAGAAAGTGATAAAACTTGGATGAAACGACTTTCAGTTTCCATCCAGCCGTTCCCTAATTGCGGTACATCCGCCTGAGACATTCCTGGATTCTGAAATGATCGTTAAGTTGCATTCCCTCTAGCGAACTAAACCTAAATAAATCAATAGCCGAGGTGGCTTTATTTTGTAACAAAATGCGTATTAATGATTGTTCGGGAGGTTCTCGGTTTCTTAAATGCTATGCTGGATAAGTGCACACATCCGTTGGGTGTCGGCATGGTGCATTGCGTGACCCGTTGTGCATGCGTATTTATTGACGCGCGTATGCGTGTGTACATAAATAAATAGGCGCTCGGTTATATCTGCATATACAAACTCGGGTACTCGCACGCTCGTAGATAACGGAAGGTATGAATAGAAGACGCATTTATATTTCGCGTGTATCGCGCAAAGGCTACTGATAAACGACCGCGAGCGCCAGATATGTGGTACCCGCGTACGTATGCTTGTGTGTTTATGCGGTTGTATGCGTCTACAGGGCGAGGCACTTAAGGTGATGATCGGATATATGTAACTTGTTTATTGAACACCGTATGAACTGGCGCATGAACGAAATATATGCGTTCGGCATGAGGTACGATGCCAGAGCGCGCAAAAAGCAAACCAAAAAGCCGGCACGTTAATAATAAAACAAATAAACGAGCGGCGCACAAAGAAAAGAATTAGGAACGGATGAGAAATTGTGGCGACGCGCTGAATTTGTTCGCTATTAATAAGCTACAGAAATTGTAATCGATCTCATCGATATTTAATACTTGCGTTTATTTTGGCAACCAATTATCCAGCATTCGATTCGATTAATTTAGACTTCGAGTCGCGTTTATTCCGTGTTTATATAATTGTAGCGACGAGCGCGGTTCGTCGGTTTATTTAAATTTCATTTTAAAACGTGTCATACACTCTTTAAACGATCCTTTTATCTCGAGATTTTAGAATTTTAAAGACAGATTAAAAAAGGACACAACATATAAATTCATCAAATAGATTTACTCCACACGTCTTTGTTTATTTCGTGTGTTTCCTTTTTTAATTTCTTCCAAAACATTATAATTTTACGTCAAGTAGATTATTTTTAAGAGTGTAGGTGGTGCAACAGAAAATAATTCGCGTTTCGTAGTTTTGTGATATGCGGGGTTTCAGCAAATCTGGGAGAAAGTTAATAGATCGTGTAAATGAGGTTGGAGAAACAATTTCGACGGGTGAATATAATTTATGAGCTTTCGGGTCCCTTCGATTCGACAGCTTTGAACGGTATTAGTTTGCACACGCGCGGCTTACCTCTTCGCACCTGAATTATTCATTTTGCGAGAAACATATATGTTTATTTCAATAAGCGTTAATTGTAATTTTGATAAAAATATTCAATGACGTATCCAAGTCAACAACGGATGACAACTTCACTAATTAATCCAATGATTTGACGAAAAACATTTCGAAACTATGCAGTAATTACCGCAATGATATATGACATTGCTTATATCCTTTCGAATAATTAAGTTTTAATAATCAATGCCAATCTGATTGTTAGTCGTCATGTAAAGCGTATTAATGAGTCTTACAAACTTGAATCCTTTTTTTTATTGGCAAATGATGAAGACAGCGCGCGTTTTTATGGAGTATAAAAGCATAAGTCTTGAGCGTCAAATAAATAAAATTAGCGTCGCAAGGGAGAAAACATATTTTTGAGAATTTGTAGAGAGCAGTTTTAGAAAAATGATCCATCTTTCCAGGGGACCATTTATCGCCATTGCGTTCTTGTCCCGATGGCTTCATTATTTGGATGGAACGAAAGCATGCCTGCTGTTTTATAGGTCTGCACTGATGTTAAATGATCGCGCTACAGGTACGACCTTTTGCGCTATATACGCGGGTGGATCGTAATAGTCAGCTTCATGGACTGAGGAAGGAGGAGACCCCGTTGCGCGACGGCCTTAATAAATCGGGAAGGTTAAGGTGCAGGTGTTGGCAGGTGGACGCCCCGTCGACCGTGAATTTGAATTTGCGTTTCATCACAAACTTTCATCATTCGTTACGCCATCTTTTCTTTCGCAATATGTTTTTTGGTTCTAATGCAGTTCCTTCGTATTAACCGGAAAGATTCAAAATCGCCGCGGAGCAAGTCCAACGTTCGTGTGATTTGAATACGTTTCAAGTTAGGTTCGGCAACCGTCAAATTCAACTCGTTCGTTTCAGAATTTTGCGCGTATTATAACAAATCAAGCAGCGGACAATGAAAGGGGACATTTAGAGTGGAGATGATATGTTAACGACGATCGTATAATATGTTTATCAGTATCTCTTGAAATCGCGCGGTGAATCCCAGCAGGACTATGCCAGAGTGAAAAAATAGCCCAATTCTGTCACAGTACTGGTTACCAGGTTTATGCCAGTATTGGCCAAATTACGATTAATAACCTAAATAGCAGCAAAACTAAGCTGAACCAGACTTGGTCAAAATTGACAACCAGAGTCGAGTCGAGCTAGAGTCGAGCCAGACATGGCACTTTGTATTATATATTATAATACAATACTAATAATATGCCAGATAAAAACCAGTACTCGTAGAATACTAGTAACAGTACTGGGCCGACGTTGACTTACAATTATAATAGTACCAGCAACTTTGGTGTCGGCATCGGGACAATATTAGGCCATTTGTATTGGTCCTGCTGGATATAAGGAAAAAACGTATATTCTCTTGATGATGAATTAAACGTTTATAGTTTCAATGCTTTTACACTACTAATGATAAGCGCCATTTTTTGATTTGAGTTAAAAATGAAATATGTTTTCACGTATGTTAATTTAATAACGTAATAAACGCTGCAGAAGCGGGGCTTTATCATACCCGCGATATCGGTTATTTATTCGATAGTAGCAAAATACTTTTCACCTTTTCGTTTGCACAAATCTACGCGCTGCAGCGTATAAATGATCAACGGCTACTGCAATTCATATACTTATCACATTTGCACCGCGATATTATAAGCTTAATCCGTATTAGATTGCTCGAAACCAATTTTATTCATTTTTTCATTCGTTAAATGGCGCCGTTTTTTGCCGAATGATTTACGTACAATTAATTGCAAATCAAAATAACGCTTTTGCAATTTAACATCCACCTAGTAATGACCGATATAATAGCAGTAACAACCACAGTGCTCGCATTCGCATGACTCTAAACGTGTCCGAATTGATTATAATTCGCATTCAACAAAGAGCATCTGTGCACCAACAAGAATTACATTTAATACAATATAAGATTACGAGGATGAGGAAGCAGTCGGTGGGATCAAAGAACATTAGCTGGCGAGATGTGGTTATCCGCGTGCCGTGTAACTGGAAAAATAATAAAGATTACAGCTCTCGCCCCGGGGACCAGACTGGACCGGGTGCTTCTCCTCTCTCTCTCCGATTTACCGGTTACCATACGTCACGATAATGAGCCGACATAAAGGAGCGGTTATGCGAGCGCGAGTTTGCGCACGGTAGGCAGCGCTACATGATTTACGGGTTATGTCTCGAGGGCAGCGTCAAAACCAATATCGGGCATTATTTTAAACAGAGCACAAGTTGCACGCCTATTTATCTTCTTCGTTGGAGACAAAGCATCGAGTTTTCCGGTTGCGAATTCCTCGCGAGGCTCGTCGGTCCGATGCTTGATCGATCGCGAGACTCTGACAGGTATATCGCGTTACCATTAATCAGCGGACAGATCAAATATAAATATAAAGATTAGTTTCGTTAGTAACGTGCAAATCGAACCCGCATTGTCTTACTCGCTTCAAACTGTTTTTCATATATTTTTAATATATTAAATTTATCCCCGAATGGATTTGTCATTTTCGATATATATCCCTTGCGGAAATTTTGTAGTGTTTAATCAGGATCTTGTGAGTAATACCCAGTTCTTTTTAAGTAACTTTTGTGTAAATCTGATCAGAAGCTGCATAGAAAGTAACGCTTTGTATATAAGAAAATAATTGTAGTTTTTCGTTATAATTTAATAGAATTCTAATAAAGCTTTTTAAATCATAATTTTAATTTCTAGTTTTAATACAAGTAATCTGTATAATGTTAAATGAGTCAAATTTAGAAAAGTGTTTGGCAAAAATAATATGAAAAAAGTTATTATTAAGATAAAGCGTAAAACTTAATAGCGTATAATAATATTAAATAAATAATATTAAAAAAACTATTTTAATTAGTTAAACACTATTTTATGCGTATTTTTTAAATAAATAAACACAAAGAAAAGCTTAATCAGAACATTTTTGTTACAACTATTAGAGTATTATTAATTAATTTTGTATTTATTGTTATAATATTTATGCTAAAACGTGGAAACACATAACTTATACAAATTTCCATTCCAATTGGTATATTTCACGGATAAAAATGTCCATTAAAAATTACTGTGCTGAAACAACAATTGTGCACGATTATGACTAAAAATCGTAAATTTATAATTAATTTTCGTTATACATTTTACTATGTTATAGCTGTAATATTTCTTTGTTAATGACAAACATCGTGCACAATTGTTGTTTTAGCACAGTAATTTTTAATGGAAATTTGTATCCATGTATAAATAACCTATTAATATAAATTGCGCATTATATATTTATTTTAGTGTAAAAATTTCAGTATTACACATTATAAAAACAATTTTTCGTAGAGAACGGTCACCCTCCAAGCTCATAAACGTCGCTGAATGTGCTTAACTTTCTCCTGCCACGTTTTGACGTAGCCGCTCCAGCCATGAGCTTCACTTATTCGAAGCTGCATTTTAAAACTGTTCTCATAATCCAATTTGTGTTCGTATAGTTTGTCATATATTTGAAAATAATTAAAATATCTAATGAAATGTAATGAAATGATTAAAATACATCTTTTAAAAACGACCATTGTTTTTTCATTATTTAAACTTTTCAAATATAATAGAAATCCCTAATTCTTTTATGAAAATTCTTTCATTCGATTAATAATTATTAATATTATTTATTCAACTTATTTTGTTTTTTTTTTAACTTGAAATAAAAATTACTTTATTAATTTCAATAATTTTATTAAATTTATAGTTAATTATTTTCTAGAGTTTATAATAGTTCACTAATGAATGTAGATTCAATTTTTTATAAGTGATATGAGACTAGGTTTAGTTTATTTTGAATCTTTGATATACATATATATATATACTGAAAACTGTATGTAAAGAAAAGTTATAAACAATTTTGTGAGTACACGAAAAGAAAAATGTATTAAAAATGACTAGCAAAATATTGAATGTGTGACAGTAGTGTTCTATTTTTAAATTATACTTAAATCTTAGTAAAAATTACTGAAGTTTTATGTATTATTTCAAAATACAACACTTCTATCACACAATTGATATTTTATGAGTAATTTTTAATATTTGTTTTCTTTCCGTGTAAAATAATATACATAACCCAAAACACAACTTTAATTCATTCTCAAGTTTTCCATTGTTAAAATGGAACACATTTTACATAGTATACTGAGAAAAATTTCTATTAAAAATTACCGTGCCAAAACCGTACTTTGATGCGATGTTTGTCAACAAAGAATGTTTACCGTTAAAGCACAGTCAAAATATAAGGAAATCGAAGTAATGTTTACGATATTTAGGAGTAATTCTTACGTGTTGACAAACGTCACATCAGAACACTGTTTTGGCACAGTAATTTTTAGTAGAAATGTTTCGCAGTGTAGATATAAATTAACAATTAACGGTTTTTTACACATATTTATTTGTCGCAATTATAATTACGCACAACTCATTTGGCACACAAAACTACGTTTTACGTGTTTTAATTAAAAAGCGTTCTTCGCGTGATCTCAGCCACCCACATTCTTCTTCTTCTTAACTGTTACAGCATATATAGACTCTAATTTGTGCGCAGCGGGTGCGCCAAGAACAAATGCACGCAGTGCATGCCAAGAGGGAGGCTCCGACAGTCGCGCTCGGTCTTTGTCTTCGCGCACTCCCGCGTTAACGCGCATCCATCATCGTAGAATCCACCGTGAGGTCCGCGTTTCTCGTTTTTTTACGCGGGCACGGCTCGGCCATTGTTATCGTGGTGCACCGCGTATGATGAATATATAAAGCTGACGACGAAGGACTACCTGGAGGATTGACCGGCGCGATCAAGCGTCGAACGCAGATAGAGAAATTGATAAACATTTTGCCATTCTTATCATATACTTCAGCCGCAACAAATCTCTGCAGTTATTAGACGTGAAACATTTCAACCCGTAATTCGATTGCACTTTGATAACGCAAAATGTACTTGCAACCGTAGTTGTCGTGACTTTGTTTTGACATAAACATTTGGTTGTTGGTCAAATTCGGGCAAATAACTGTTTAACATAATGATAGTCGCACATTTTAAATGTTTATGTAAATTAGAATATGATTCTTCCTGGATGTATTAAGAAACATGCACTTTTAGTTTGGGTTGTTTTGCTTGCAAAGATTGCACCTAAACGTTTCATGATGCGGGGAAAGCACGCCACGCACTTATTGGGTACAATCGTTTATTCTCTTCATGTTTTGAATTTCAAGTTTCTCAAGGCTTTGGGCAGGCAGCCACCTGACCAGGAGCTGGAGGGTGTAATCATGCGCACGCGAGCCCTTAAGCCCTCCTTTTTCGCCAGCGATCTCCGGCAAAACTTCAAATCCCCCTTGAAATCGCAAAACTTGGTCCACAACAAAAACCCGCGTCTCATTATTTTTATAACTCGAGTGTGTTCTAAAAATAAACTATACTGGCTTTGCCATATATGAATTAAATCGTAAAATGGCTGTCTCTTTTATTTTGAAATTAAACCGTTTTGATGAAATCATTTCATTCGTTTTATTGCTCGAGCATCGCACCCTTAATGAAACCATATTTCGTTCGTGTGTTTGTATCATAAAATAAAGTACTGCGTGCGCATATATGTACAGAAAACTCGAAATTGTTGTAGTCGGAGTACTTGGCAGAAGAAAAGATACGCGCCTCGATCCGGAAGAAACTTTTTTCCACTGTCATGCTACATATTTCTTTTATTCCTGTAATGAGCTTAAATTTGCAGATGAATAACGAAACTCATGCGTGCTTATTTAGTTGCGTGACTATTGCACTTAACGTGACAAAACGGAATTAAAGTTGTGCATTGACGTATAGATGCGCTAGGAGTTATTTTGGTGCAAATAATTTTCACTTTTTTAAACGAACCACGATACTCGTCCAAGATTATTGTTTATGAAATCTCGCCGATGGTATTAATAACAAATTTATTCCAAATTATAACTTTGGATTTTTTAATTTTAACGCGAAAATTTTAAATATCATTCAAATTTAACATTCATTTTCAAGCAGTACACCGGATATAAATACATTGACTAAAAGTTATGCTAATGTTACATTGAACACCAAATAGAGCAATTAGTTTCTGGTTTACCAATCTAAACTTATAACGAGGTAATCATGTTTAAGTTATATTAATAAATATAAAACCAGTTCAAATTCATTGAGAGAATTCAATTAATTACGTATTTGAAATTAAAAGTTCCGCACAAAAAGGAAATAAATAAAATTGCACGAATACAACAAATCAAACTAAACTGCAACGCATATTTACGCTGTCATCCAAAGAATGTGCGAAATGTTTTTTCTAAATATGTATCCTTTGAAAAGTGCATTTTTGAAAATACTTTATATGTTCTTTGTTAATAATCAAACTGAAACACTTTATCTTTTAGTTTTCTTATTCTTATTTTCGCATAAAAATATATAGTTGTCGTCAGCTAGTAAACCGTTTATTTATGCTTAATTGACTTTAATTACGTGTACTATTAATCGGTATACAATAAATTATACACAAATAATAAATGAAAAGTTATTGTATTAGCATAATAAATATTGTAAGCTTCGTACTTATGGGTGATAAATCGTTGTTATAAATAATTTTAAGAGCCACGGGTGCTTTTACGAACATTTTACCTATGACAAAAGAGTGCTTCTTCCACTACTATCTCAGTTAACACGAGATATATAATATGTAAAACACGACACTCAACATACAATATACATTATACGAAGGCACTTACGCAAAACTGAACCGACCAGTTCTTTTAGAGCATACATTGACTCCGTTTTGCATAAATTTAGAAAGATGGCCAAAGATCGGAAATGACGCTTCGTGTAAAAAAGGTGATTTTTTCCGCAGCTTGGCGTTCATTGGCACGTAAAGTAGATACGGGTTAGATGCAACGACTTTTGATATCGATTTGATATAATGACTCCCGCAACTATCGGATAGGATACTGCGGCGAACCACAACCGTGGGATACATCCGGGCGTGTTAAAAGGCCAGAAAGAAAACTGAGCTACTGCTATAAAGTTGCGAGAAGTTACAACTGGTACGCATTGACCAATTCAGTGGTGCAACTAGAACAAGAATTAATCGTCGAAGAAATACAAGTTATCCACAATGGCTCCGAAGACCATCAAGCTACAATAGACTTTGACTGTAATAGGCGGGTCGGAAGCGATTTTTAAAATACTACGCGGTGTTAATTACGCCGGACGAAGGATCAATAAAGCAAATGCGAGATGATTATCGTAATGATCAATTATACGTACAAGACGTTAATTTTTTTTAATTCATCAAACAACACGGGCGAATAAAAAAAACATGTTGCGAAATTAATACAAAGAAGTAGAAACTACTTCGCAAGATGTTATCGGCTTCCAAATACACTACCTTATCTTACGATGCAAGGTAATACACGAAAAAAGCCGAAGCTTATTTGCGTGATTCACTGTCTACTTTGAAAGAGTTCAGGTTATTGGAAAACATTTGCGTAGTCGTAATAAAAAGTCACGAATCTTACACGAACAAAGTGATCTTCTCTCTTCCCCTATCAGCGTGTCTTATCAGCTAGAAAGTCAGTCGAGATGCTTATCGCGAGCAATTAATTGCCGCGACAAAATCTTGAGCAACATTTTTACAATTAAGTTGTTTTGCACAATTAAAATTTTCATTTCGAATGTTTTCGTTCCCATTGCCCAATAGGAAGTACGAATTTTTGATTTTCTGAACATGCGCAGAAGTGGTTATGAAATGAATTTAATCATTCAAATGCAAGCATTTAAGCCCGGATGGTTACACGAACGGTAATGAATAATTTAAATTACTTTAGTATCTAGTTTATGAGCTTTTAACGCTTTAACAACATTTTACATTAAAATGATCGGAATGTCGCTCTTACATTTATGACGTCTAATGCAAATTGTTCTTTTAAATTTATTCTTACGGACGTAACTATTTATTAGGCGTTTTTGATGTATTTGTTAAAATGCTGGTATATATATTCAATGGAATTATTAATGAATTGATGTTCAAAATCAAATAAAAATATTAATCTGCGTATTTATGTCAGAAACACGTTACATATATTAAACTAATTACTTTACGGAAATCATATAATTTGTCATGGGTACGTACAAGTGTCGAAAAAAATTACATTATAAAATACCATTTTTATAGCTTTATAAGAATATCATGATTAATATTATAGAAATTATTATACTTTATAGAAATATGTCTAAATATGTCTTAAAATATAGCTAATTTGTCTAGAGGATATTGTATTGTATAGAAGATGTATAATAAATTTAGGAATATTTGGTTCCAAATCCCTGAAATACAATAAAATGTATAGTCATTTTTAATATAACATTTTTGTTCATATGTATAATATTATTATAAAATAAGTCTTTAATTAATATTAACATACATTTTGATTCTTATAAAAATATATAACTTAATTAATACATCTAATTTATATTTCTGAGTAAAATGGAATTAATAGCTTTATTTTTATATATTTTAGCAAATTGTATATTTTAATTATCGGGATACAATTTTTCTTCGTACAGTTAGTTAACAAAACAATGATTAAAATTCATTACAACAAATTGCATATAACGACCAATTAACGTTAAAAAATATGAAACTAGAATCAAACTCGGATTATTTAATGTGTAGTTTAATGCAATTATAAACAAGTTATTCGACTTGGATTTTTAATGTAAATATTTGTCGATCACATAAATTTTTACGAATAATGTATGTATTTGGTCGAGCCATGATCAGGCCCCATAAAGAGTTTTTAATATTTAGATTACTTAGATCAACATTAAATGAGGAGTTTAAAATTTATTCTTACGCGAACATGTTTGGCAAGCGGAATAATATAAGAAAACTAAAATCTATACATATATACATTAATAGGGACAATTATATACGTATGTTTAACTTGGAGGTAGAAATAATAATGATTCGATTAATTTGATATATATTTTGTTTTAACTGACAAATAAGTTATATAGCTGGCCGCAACGTATGCCCGCCGTAATGATTGATATTAATTTCACTACGCGTTTAGTTGAAATTCAGTAAGCAATGTTTTAATAAAGTATCTTCGACAATGTCTACGATCCAATTTAAAAGACATATATACCAGCTATTACGCTAACAAGTTTTCGATCTATAATAAATCTTGGCGGGCAAAAAAAGGGCGCAAAAAATTCAAATACGTCGCATCGAATGATTTGTTAAACATTAGGCTCGCGGCTGGATACGACGCTTACGTAACCGTGGACTTTATATATAACGATTTTGGGAGTTGTTTACTTTAAGTGAAACTGAAATGCAGCCGAGCCGCTAGCGCGCACGCATTTAGGCTTATTGTTAAGGCCGCTCGAAATTAGAAGCGACATCGATATTTATTTTTTCCACCTGTCCGCTCGCCGTATGATTGTCTTTTCTACACATTTGTTGCGCGCTCTCGTGCTTCTATCTGTTCGCGAGAGTCACTTGTCTCGCGCGGTTTCTAAAATAAGCTTAAGTCAAATAACTCTGTTGGCGTCGACGCGCTTCGCTCGCGTCCACTCGATTGGTCGGTCGTCTCGCTCGTTCGAGTGCAAAAATGCGCGTATGTGCGTGCGTACGCACAATCCGGTATCAGGTGCGTACGCAGTGCGTCATCCCGATAGGATCTCGCTCGGACCAACATAGGAACTCATCGTACCGGCCACCTGAATATTCCGCCCACTTGCTACGTTCGTTTCGCGCTTAAGTAGCTCTCGAACTCGATCTTCCGCCATTTTCTGACGTCTTAAAACGATTGCAAATGCACTTTGCGCCGCAAATAATTACGGCAATTTATTCGAACGACCGGAAAGATAACGACTAAGACTCCGCTGCACGTCTTCTTCTCCTTTTCTTCTTCTTCTTCGGCTTTTTCTTCGTCTTCTTCTTCTTTCTTCGTTATCCTGCGATTGACGTTTGCGATTATTTCGCTCGCTCTTCATTCCTGTTGCTGATTTTTTTCGATAAGACTGCGTGTGCTTTAATGGCGTTGACAGGCCGATAATAAAGGGATCAATTTATGGGGTGTAATGGGGTTGCTTCTGCGGCAACGCGATACTGCCTTTTAATACGCTGAATTATTGAATACGCTCGGTTTTTGATCGCCGGCGTAACTTTTACGAGCGCGGATTATGATCGCGCCGCTGCTTCCACTTTTCAATTAAACAATTCCAGAGGCTCGCGAGCCCCCCGATACAGTTATTTTATGGCGGGATCGCGGCCGAATGGGCAGCCGCGTTGTTTAGATAACGCGGACGATGCAGGGGAGCGTGTCGATTTCGGGACGACAGGCGTCGGGTAATTACGAGTCATGGCAGGTACAATCGGTAACCCGCTTTGTGTTACGATCGGCCGATTAGATAAGCTAAGCTTATCGTCGGCCAGGCCTTCTTGATCGGCCTCTCGGCTTCTTCGCGTGGCGCATTGTTTTCGGCGCGCACGAGCGCCGCGTATCAATCAATCTTTATCGACGGCGCCGATCGATCGTCGAGCCGGCCTCGCATCGCGCAACCAGTTCTGCAATCATTTCCGCGCGTGTTTCTTTCCGCCGCGCAAAACATCCGCTACGGACCATTTTTGCTGACAAATTTCATCAACGCGGCTCCAATTTTTGCCGCAATATTTATACCGCAATTTGTATTTGAGTTTTAATCAAGCTGACTCGTTCCAACGAACATACTTGTTTCGCTCGCGCGCTCATCCACCGCGGACGTAATTAAACGACATCATTAACCGTTATTGTCGCGGGGCGATCGCGGCCGCGCGCAAGCGCGATATTATAATAGCCACTAAAGCGGTCAGGATCCGCTGCCGATGAGAAATATCTATAAAACGTTCTATCTAGTTTAACATTTTATAGGCATATATATATATAAAACCGAGCCGGGGTTGTAAAACGTGGCGTCGTACATTGATGAAATTTCTCCGCCCGGGAACACAGTTATAATTACCGCGCTTAAACAATATCGTTATCGCTATTAAGTACATTTTAACTGCACGATAAGCCCGCGTTACTGTGGCAACGCGATTTACCGCGACCATTAACATCGCCGAACATAAATGAATATCGGTATTCATAGTTTGACTGCCGGCTCGCAAATTAATTGATTAATTAATTTCACGGCGAGGCACGGTTTGTTTAACAAACCCCGATAACGGCCGCAATTTATTCGGACACGTTGCACCTATTAAGTCCGCATCTTATAATTACCCGCAGTTTGGTTAGACTCGGGCCCGAGGTGTCAGAGGAATATCACGTGAATAATTAGTAAACGCTAATGACACGATTGGTAATCTCGCTTTTCGTGACGGAATGCGCCGAGCGCGACTCTCTCGCCCACTCGTTAGAATGTAAATTTCGTTCGCTGGAAACTAGAGATCGTGCGATTGCAAAAGTCCGTGTCGGGAAAGTCATATTAACTCGATAATTGTACATACGTTTCTGCGTGTACGTATAATGCCGCGCGCCGTAGGTAAATGCAAACACGGTACGTACGGCATTAGATACATGGTAGCGAGAGCAGGCGCGGTTTACAGGTCGCGGTTGGTGGTAAAATCTTGTACCAAGAAGGCTGCTTTATTGCCTCCCACATAAGTTGCATTGCGGATGATGGATAACCAAGGCCGAGCATATGCACGCACGAACTAAATTTCGAACGCTCACTTTGCAAATTATATCGCTATATGACATGTTTATTCCCACCACGAGATGCATATATATATATAATTTTTTTAAAAGCGCCTGATTTATACCGATAATGCTGACGACTTTCCACAATTTAGCCTGCGATTAAAACCGACTCTCAGTTACTTGGCTCAGGCAATTTGGTGTCTATAAAAATTATCCGCGTGAAGCTCGAACGCAACACCGAATAGAGTCGAAACCATACGTAATAACAAAAGTTAATCTTTGACTAATTAAATTTGCAGACACGTGCTTTTTCAAACAAACGTAAATACCGATCATTGATTCGAAAACAGATGAAATTACGGTATATCGGACGAAAATTGAATTTGTCCTCTCTATAATTAGGATTCGTTCGACTTTTGCTTTCCGAAAAAGGTGCAAAACGCTCCGTCGTTAATTTAATTAATTATCGCGTTATCGCCGAGCCGATATCATTACATCTAGTCATTGACATTGAAACGAGTGCAAATACAGCGTAAATTAGTTTAAAACAAGATAAAATTAATTTAGCGTGTCATTTTGAACGGACATTTTTGTCAGTCATTTCAAAACATCATTTACTTTCACTCGTACGTTTGCCGTAAGTAATAATGCAAAGACGTGCACAAGCGATTGGCTCGACGCGACATTCACCTGCCGGAAAAAAGCCGCACGCATTATCGTGTAAGCACGAAATTACAATGCATGCTAGAAAGATGTACGAGGTAAAAAATGTAAGACGAATGCAAAGAAAACGCAAAACGACAAATGCAACGAAAG
The DNA here is from genome assembly GCA_022817085.1 of Psilanteris sp. ZL-2020. NCBI lineage: Eukaryota > Metazoa > Arthropoda > Insecta > Hymenoptera > Scelionidae > Psilanteris > Psilanteris sp. ZL-2020. The sequence goes on along the minus strand of JABFQC010001279.1, from coordinate 1,895 downwards.
AACGACATACGATAAAAGGTACAAAGGAAGGATTTCGCTGATGTAGAGGTGCAATAACGTAGTTGTGTTTACGTTTGCCTCGTAGTATGATTACCACAATGCTGGCTTAAATATCTGCTTAAAGTACTATCTACACCTGCGAAGAAGTTGGCCAGCTCGATGACGCTAATTGCCACGTTAATTGCTCCGTCCACGATGATCTTTGGCCGACGCAAATAAAGTATCCCGTTCTTATATACACGGATGTCTTTTTAACAACCGACATCAGATAATGGTTTTTCTCCTCTTTTAGTGTTACCGCAAGCTTCAATTTAAAGGTTATATTTCGTCGGTAAAGTTGATTAAAAATAAATTGTTTTAATGATATGAAATTTATATTAATTACTAGCCGTATATATCTGTAGCGTCTTTATTCGTAACTCGCGTACGTCGGTGTATGTTACATTTCAGCCACCCTGTGGTTAAATATTGCAGAATAAGAAAATTCGTTTTGATGAGATGCGATTATTTGTACGAACATTTAATTAAATACGTCATGAAATAAATATATTATTCATAAAATCCTTAACAGTATTGTCGTAAATCTATTTGGGTGCAATGATGTTTGAAAAAATGACGACGATTTATTTAATATTATGCACAGTAAATTATTGCCAAGGCATCATTATTTAAACAAAAAAATTATTCCCCGTTTTAGAAATTATGTTTAATCGGAAGTAAAAGAAATAATAAACATAACATAGATATATTAAACTATTTTTATGAGGCGTGATTTAATCCAAAATGGCGTTTGCACATTAAAATATTTTGTACAAGTCATTAATAGTTATTTTTATTCTTTCGACAAATACATTTGTAATGGAGATTTCAATGTAGATTTTCTAAAACAATCAATTTCAATTTATACATAAAAGTAATATGATTTTTAAGACATAGATATACATTTAAAAAATTACATAGTTTCGGAAAGGAATTATTTTTCTGATTTTATGAACAATTTACTTATTCACTGTTAAAAAATAATGTCTTAGATGTCACGATTTTAAGACACAAAGTGACTTATTTAAGTCACTGGCTGTCTTAATACACAATATTGTGCTTTAGATTAAGGCAGGTCGGCGTCTTACTTAAGTCGCTTTGTGTCTTAAATAAGACACGTTTATTATACATTTTTTAGCAGTGTTATCACAACAATAAAAACTAAATTACATTTAACTATATTGTAATTTTTGATGGTAAAATAACAGATACTTTTTCATTTATAATAATAGATATATATTATACTATAGAAATAAATGTGAGATAAATGTTTATTTCAGACCAGGATCTATAGTTACAATCATTATTCTCATTTGCAGAAATTCCCTATATAACTTATCAAGAGCATTTGTTTTACCTTTCAAATTCTCAAAGTTTGATAGACCTAAAATTCACACTGAAATCTTATGCTTATCTGGATGATGTTAACGTGGTCAGCGAGACGTTGGAAGAACATTTGATACTTTTGTGAAATATTCTGACGTGGAACATTAACACGTGATAAATCCGGAGAGAAATATCATTTCTGTACTCCATAGGTAACCTACCTTGGATGATTGAGGCCGTATAATAGGATTTTATATTTAGGTAAACTATACTTTCTTATCTAATTATCATCTACCCTTTTTCATCTTGTCCTTTAAAACAGGCAAACAATTTTAGCACAATATATTTGGTATACGATGATCGTGGTGACAGTACATAGTGGCTTTTTCAATCAATTCAAGTCTTCAATCAACTTCAAGTCAATAATTACCTAATAACTGAGAGAGTATTTTGGTTTCCTTTGGATCATTCGAAAATTTCGATATTTTCCGGTGGAATAGGTTCTGTCTGGTAACTGATCACAATGGCCC
>JABFQC010001278.1:0-20142 GCA_022817085.1 Psilanteris sp. ZL-2020 | reverse complement strand
GGGCTGTAGGATAAAGGGCCTATTATGCTAAAAAGGAACGCATTTCCCTACGACTAACTCAAACGCAAATACTACGGTATAAGCATGAATAACTGAATGTTAACCCTGTGTAATCCTTTATGTTTTGTCAATAACTTTTATGCAGTTTAGGACAGTATATGACATATGTTCGGTTGTTTCTTTGTTAAAGTTAATTAACGATTATTACACGGAGAGAAAGAAACACCAATATTTATAGTACGGGAATATTAAATTTGAATAAACTGAATGTTAATTAGTAGTATGCTGTTGGATTGTCAAATTTTGATAAACTGGCTTACGCATTTTTGACAAATAAGAACAATGTACGGTTAAAGCTTGATAATAATAAAATTCACTTTGATTAATTTTTCAATAAATCACATTGTAGCAGTTTTGAATAAATATATCTTTTTTCATCAACTTTTTGTTAACTTCTTTTAGGTTAGAATGTTCAAACTTGACAATCTGTTTTGATAAATTTTAATAAACAGTTGTACAACGAAAAACGAGGATGTTAAATTTTAGTAAACCGATTGTTAAATTATAATCAAAGATTCATACTATTTGATGAATAAATTACGAATTTTTGACCAGTTACAAATATAATAACAAATTAGTTAACTTTTCACTCAAAATTGATAAATTTTTCTCGCAATGTAAAGATTAATGATCATTACGTGGAGATTTATGCACGGAAAAAAATTTACAGAAAAACAAAAACAATCAAAATTATGTCACATTATAAAAGTATCTGTAAATTATATAGTTTATCTTAGATTTATTTTATTTTTTATGATAAATCGTACGCAATTTTAAAATGTGACATTACAATGTTAGTTGCTTGTGTATTATACAACACTTTATTATGAATTTATATAAATAGTTACTATAAAACTTTTTTTCAGTGTATGTGCAATATTTTAAAAATGATTTAATACGATAAAATCAAATATATATATGAATTTAATAAAATTAGAAAATATGTTTAAAACAGTCTAATGAATTCAACTAAAAATGTCTAACGATTAAAAATAATTGTTTGTATTAATTTTTTTTGTATTTTAGATTAATGTATAAATAAAATAAGAACGTTACTATTGTGACACAGTAATTAAAGCAAAGTTAAAAAAGCTAAAAATAAAAGTTATATATGATTTTATGAACATATAAAAGATACTTTTCTAAAAAAATAATATTACAATTTAATATAAAGAAAAACAAATACGCTTTATTTTTGAACAAACTATTTATTTCTTTATTTATTTAAAGTACTACATTTATATAAGTTTCGATAATGTATTGCGTACAACGTTGTTTTGACAGCATTAAAGTAGACGCTGTAAGGTTCCCGATGGGTGTTGTGAGTTGAGTTTTAATATCCATTAAAAAACGTTTCGGGCGACATATGGTGTCGCGCATGGCTGGACCCTGTTGTGCCGATTTTTTTCTTATATCCCAAAGTCTGTACACTAAAACTTCACCGGATGCATCTCGTACAAGTTTTACATAAGACTATCATATTTGTGCTACGCCTCGAAATATATTACGAAGCTTATAATAATAATAAATTTGATACAATAAGAATATACAAATAAAAAATTCAAACATAAGTATATATATTTAAGAATGTTGTACTACCAAAATTAAGAGTTTTAAATTTTAAATTTCAATCGCCTTCATTCCAATTTATGTAATTATTATGCCTGTTAATTATCATTAAGCCTTTAATAAATTAAAGTAGTTTCATTATATAGCAAACATTTTTTTACACTATTTATCTTCAAGTTTTTTTATTTAGAGATAAAATAGTACATCTTTTCAGAAGTAATGTATTTATACGATTATAATGATAATCCATGTTTGTCTGCCTGCGATTTCAACCATGTCTGATATCTTTGATAAATATGAAAATCATACAATGAGTACCTCTATCTATTTAACCTCATACATAAATCATGTTTAAAAATATTTTCAAAAGAGTACAATTCTTTAAAGTAAAAACTTGCGCGATAAAAATGTATTTGTTAAAATTACAAGCACATTCATACGTTTATTTATACACAACTACAAATACACACACGAATACTACGAAAATGTACGTTAACGCACTTTATCAGATTTTGGTACGTTTAATTACTAATAAATTGTCACAGTGTGTTCCACCAGCCCAGTTTTCCTGCGAATCATAAAATAAAATAACACGGCCAAGCAAGTAGTGTATTGATTTTAAACATCAGATTACATTTTCTCAAAAATCAATCCCATTTTTCCCAAACAAAAGCTGAGAAAACACGCAGCGTCCGATTTCTCAGTAATACATAATCGTATCCCGAACTGACAGAACTTTATCTTGTTCTGGCACTCGAACGAGCATTCAATATATGTATACACAAAAATAAATCATGGAAGTAAATATACGAGCGCGGTGGACAATACCGGCTGTGAAGTATTCACTGACTAAAAGAAGATGTCCATTCTTTGATAGAATACAGCCTTGTGGCATTGCAGGCAATACCATTTTTACGTCTTCTTTTATGAAAACACTTCACTTTTATTAGAGCCCTTTTTTATTCACTTTTGAGAACCATCTTTTTTTCGCCCAAGTTGGAATCACCGTGACAATTTTCACGATAAATTTAGCGCCGCGCGATGTTTGCTTTAATATCTAATATATTTATACGTTGTTTCCGACCACGGTCTATTTACGTAACATTTCAGATTGATACTTTTTTGGCTCGGAATTCAAATTCGATGCGAGATATACATTTGCTTGGAACAGTTCAAAACTGTCAATCCGTGGCGACTTCGATCAAAACGGGGACCATTTTTGTGTCATCAATTTGGTGGCACAAATACGTGAATTGAATGTTCGTGATACTATACCAAACCTTGTTTATATGTATAATGCGTATAAATAAAGAAGGCTCCGGATATTAGCATTAAAACGTCACTTTCGGCTCTTCCCTTTTCTCCATAAAAAGAACCGAATCGTCGGATTTGTCCGACTCAAAAACCCGTCGACTTTTATATTTAGAAGTGTTTTGCAGCTCATTGAACGGATAATCTTTATGGCGCGACATAAGCGGCACATAATGTCCTGTAAACATCCCTTTCGTCACGCGTTATCGAAACACGTGGACGTAAAATGCGAGCGGAGGCGTGTGAGAGCGTGACGCGCGCGCGAATCCCCTCTTTCAAGGTCTATTTCGAGAACGCGCAGACTTGTTTGGTTTCGGCCGCGAAGAAGGGTTGATATCTTCTTTGAGGCCCGCGCCATTTTAGATAATTATGGACTAATTGTCGAGAATCGCTCGATTTTTTGCCACGCCCGGGTCCCGTCGCGCCTCTTTATTTTATCGAGGCCAGACAGCTCCCGCACTTCCGAAGATGATTTTTCTTCGGCGTCGCCAAAGACTTTTTCGACGCGCGTAAATATAGAAACTTTCATACGCGTGTATGGTTTTTGGATGTTTGACATCGTCGTGACAAAGGCTAGATCAAAAGGCATATATATGTATATATATATATACTTACCCGTTCAAATTGTTCAACAAACGCACAATTTTCCTGCTTCTATGGCACCCTATATATAAATTTGAAACACTTGCATTTTTGACTTTTTTGAAAACGAGCACCAAATTCTACGCTGACAAAAATTTCTACTAAAAATACAATTTTACTTCGATACAATGTTTGTCAACAAAGAATGATTACCGTTAAATCACAGTTAAAAATACAGGAAAATCGAAGTAATGTTTATTATTACGATATTTAGAGGTCATTTTTATATGTTGACAAACATCGCATCGGAATATTATGTTGGCACAGTAATTTTGAATACAAATTTTTCTCAGTATATAATCCACGTAATTCTAACAGAATGCGTGCTGATAAAAGCGAATGGTAAATCGTGTGCGAATTTTGGCGCTTGTCACATTACCAGGGCGGTATATATATAAATTATATATATTTGTATATACATATATAATTGTGCTTATGTTTTTTGCAGACCACCATAAAAGTTTATGCGAATTGTTTGGGGCCGGACATAAAGTACAAGACGCTGAGTATCACATTCGATACGACCTGCCGCGAGGTCGTGCAAAATCTTCTAAACAAGTATCGAATGAGGCACCGAGATCCTAGGCTGTTCTACCTAACAATGGAAGTGACAGTCAGACGGGCCAACGTCCGAACGGTTATGCCCCTCGACGAAGACGCCAGACCTGCCGTATTACAGTCCTGCCATCCACGAGGAGATTCACGGTGATTATGCCATTTTTATACAAATGCTTCCTCATTCATTGTTTAGGCAAAATATTTTTCTCTGCGGAATTACAAATTCATAACGTGCGTTATCATTACATGCCGCATGCGCAACCTTACGTCACACGCCTTATTAAACTTTTATGCATAATACTGTTCTGCGTATACACGCGTTTGTTTGGTATTTTTTTTCTTTTACTCTTTTTTTTTCGGCTTGTCAAACAATACAGACTTTTACGTTTATTTATGCTAGACGTATAGATAAAGGTTTTATTACAAATTTCCGTACTTCGAGCATTTCGAAATCCCAAATTATATTACTAAAATTACTCTAATTCAATTTATAGCAAATTTTATAATAATATTTAGTAAATTACTCAGCAACCAAAAATCCATTAAATTCCATTTGGAACTACATCGGCCGATTCAAGTATACGGAGAAAAATATAACTGAAATTTTATTATAAAATAGCTGGACGTATACAAAACATAAATTTATCTGATAAATTATAGTAAAAATGTACCATAAATATGATTTTTTCTTTTGTTTTTATTATATTATACTGCGTTATGTTTATGTATATTTTTACTATAATTTATTCGATTTTTTGGAAAATTTCAGTTATATTTTTGTTCGTATGAGATAATTTAAATTTCTTGTGTGTCCAAATAACGATTTAAGTTACACTTATTAAATGGTGTTTAAATATTTCATAGTTTACTCTAAAGTGATGAACTTATCCAAATTGAATCAAATTGTTATTTATTGTTCAATTTGTCATATTGAATATATTCAAATTGTTTCAAATCGTAAATTAGATACATAACGTTTTTCTTATATAAATTGTTACAAATCGTAAATGAACAATTTTTTACTATAATTTACTTTACTGTAATTCATATGGATTTTCGGTTGCTGGGTTGTTGTATACATTATATTGCATTGTGCAGAAATTGTACAATAATTTTGACAATATTGTAATTAGAATAAAAGTTGCTGTAGTACAGTAATTTCAAACATGTTTGTTTTGATATTTTGGAATGCCAGAACTATAGGAATTTATCATACAACTTTTTACTACGTGTACTACAATTTAAATTAAGTTAGACTCGCACTGCATTTGCTCGATTTTGACAAATAAATTATCCGATTACAAAGACGTATATTTTGCTTGTAAAAAGTCAGCAATATATTATTTTGAGTAGATCGTGTTCTTTCTTTCTTTTTTTGCCTTCCTATCGCTATTCCTATTTTGCACAAAAGCAAAAGTACATTTCCACATTTGTGCGAAAATAATGCAGATGAAATTTGATTCGCTCGTTCGTGATTTCTATTCATATTAATGTAAGTATTTTACATTTTAGAAAATTTCTTATCAACTCTATCAACGCGAGGCTTTCCAATTTTTGCTTCATCCTTGGCATTTTCTTTATTTTTGATATTAAAATTGAAATGAATCTTTGTTGCTTTGATTCAAGAAATTGAAAATTAATTAACCACGTATCGATCTAAAAATGCATAAGGCGATAAAGCGGCTCAATTTACTTTCCATTTCAATCGCTTCGGTAATGTCAAAACGAACAATTCAATCTCGAACGAATTACATGATCAGCGCGAGCTCACAAGAAACCACACTTATTCACAAAACATGCCAGCAAAATTATTTTAATAGCTGCAGACTGTCTCTAACGAGTTCTTCCAGTTTGCATTTTTTGCTCGCATTCGATCGATTGAAGTTTCCTTTTGAGTGAAACATTGAATCTTACGTATACTCGAAGTCAAAAATCATTTATAGAATTGTAATCGAATTTTTAAAATAACTTTACGCTCAACAAAATATTTTGTTTCAGATTCTCCCTGCAAACTCGACGAGGAGGTCTCGTGAAAATTTATGACAGTGCTTTAATGTCAGGGGTAAGTTTCTGCCTGAAATATTTGAGAGGAATATAAATTACAAACCGCAAGTTTTTCATACTACAATTTTTTAAATTTATAACGCTATTATATAATTTATAATTAATGAAAAAGAGAATATTTTTTACTTTCCACTTGCAAAAATAATAAAACACCCATAAATGCTTCCTTTACTTAAAAAAGTATGAAGACTTTTTAGAACTTTGTGTATAAAAGTAATTTTTTTAAAATTATTACTTAATGTTAATTATTATTAATTATAAAGATAAAATTTTCGACCAATTTGACAAACAATTTCTACCTATTTATAGAAAGAAATAGAATAGAAATTGTTTGTCAAATTGGGACGAAAATTTCATCTTTATAATTAATAAATATATATACAGACGTTAATTTATAAATTCACATGTTAATGATGATATTACACGGAGAAAAAAGGTATTAAAAATTACTCATAAAATATCAAATGTGTGACAGTAGTGTTCTATTTTGAAATATTACTTATAAAATTAGTAAAATTAATTATGTATGTTGAAGTTAATTTTACGTGTATTTTTGTGTAAATTTCTGATATTTTATGTATTATTTCAATATTGAACATCACTGTCACATATTTACTAATTTGATGAGTAATTTTTAATATTTTTTTTTCTCCGTGTAATTGTATAAAAGGCGGAACATACTTTATTTTGATTTTATTTAACTGAATTACATACAAATTCATCTATATATATATATATATATATATATATATATATATATATATATATATATATAAATAATAACAAAAAACACTTTATGAACTGATAATAATTCCTATTTTTAAATATTATTACATTAAATTAATAATAAAGATTAACATTAATATATTATTTGCAGTCAAAGTACAAAAGTTTACTTGTATCCGAGCGTACAACTGTAGACGAGTTGATCCAGATGCTATTAAGCTGTTATAACTCAGACGAAAGAGTAGAACAATTTTCATTGTACGAGGTGTGTGAGACTGAAGAATACCAGAGGAAACTGCATCCAGACGATTCTCCTCTCAAAGTCACGCAACGATGGACCAGTACCGACAGACACCTCCGCATCAGACGTAATCCAGAATATAATCCCCATCGACGAAAGGTTTGTATTTGCTCTATTATACATCTATTATACAACAATAATTTTAACTGCACATATATCTTATTTAAATCTCAAATTTAAATTAAGCGAAATTATATAAATTTTCTCCAAAGCACTAAAGTATAATAATCGTAATCATTTTCTTATTATTGTTGCTATTACCATGATTTCTTCTAAGATAGAAGAAATTAATTCATTTGACTAATTAATTATTCTTGAATTAAATTGTTTTGCAGAGTATGTGGGTGTCCGATTCGAGTATCAGCATCCAAATGTCGAGATTACAGTTGCACAACGCTCACCAACATTTATGCAACCATAAGGCCAATTACATTAACAACAATCATCAACATCACCATAGTCAGATGCATAGTCATCTCAAACATCAAAATAATAATAATAACAGTCATAATAACAACGTCGGATCACTAAACGCCGTAACTCAACAACTGGGCATCATGTTGCCACATTCAAAAAAGTCTCTGTCACACTTGCCCAAAAGCGTGCCCTCAACGCCTCTTTCATCGAAACACGTATCCGCTTCAAGCTATGCGGATTACGAAAACTATCTTTTTATATAAAACTTGCAATGCATTCTCGAGTGATTGTATTTAATTTTTATAAATAATCGATTTTATATAAATTAGATATAAACTAAACTTTTTTTAAATGAGTAATGACTGTACGACTGCTAGTGATTTATCATAAATTGTCACGTGTAATCGACATTTAAACTATATGAATTATATGATCCTTATTGATAATATGGTACCAATGATCAATGATTTATTAAATAATAATTATTACGAATTTTTTACAAATTAAATAATTTTCAAAACACTTGATCCTAACGGTTATAATAATAACAAAAGAATTGAACTTCTATTGCGCATAAAAAACATTTGTTTCAAGAAGATAAAAATCAGTAATAATATGAATTATTTGAAAATAAAAAAGGCATAGATACATGTATTTATGTGTTTATAACGAAGACAAACAGTGGATTACAAGTGACGGATTATGAAATGAATTGACATATTTTAAAACTGAATCTGAATTAATGCAATAAGTTATATTATACGAATTGAAAAAGGTTATTAGATTAATCTAAATCAAATTAAAGTTAGTGATATTACAGTAATCTCGCTAAATCAGTGTAAAAAACATCGAGTTTAAGTGATTGTAAAATTATACATTTGATTAAATTGTTGTAACTGACAAAATGTCATGTTTTGTCAATTTCTAATATTTGAAGTTACTCAATGAATCAAAACATTTGATATAAAGAGAAATACAAAGTTAGTCATTATCGCATTGTATTGTACCAAAGGTAGATTGTATTTCTTATAATAATTTAAAAAATAGAATTTGTAATAAAATGAAAAAATAATACCCTATGAAGATTGCAAAACAAGTAAATATAAAAAACGACCCAAAAACGTTTACCTAATTTTATTTTTAATTTGATATAATATTACATTATTTATTAAATCACTATTGTATAGTAATACAACATAATTTTAAATTATTGAGTGAACGTTCCTCGTTAGTCAGTTTTGCGATTTTTTGTCTCGAGTCAACGAATTATAATTTGTAAAATATAATTTTAAGTTCAGAAATTTGCGATTTGACGAATTCTAATTTTTTTATTTTTCTATCAAAAGCGCGTTTACCAAAGATTTAAAGAAATTGATAGAACAAAAACACCTTTTATTCATCTATCATCTTCTTTATAAATCGATAAATTGTAAAATAAAAGCACTTCGATTGTGTTGTATATTTGTCTATATTTTGTTAAGAAAAAATACGTTTGTTGGTTTTTAATCCCATGCAAAATTCTATTTTTAAGCGAAACAAGTTTGTACATATGATTTATCGTATTTTGCACAAGCAAATAAACTGAAACTTACAAATACGCAATGCTGTTTTGCTCTTTATTTCTCCTTCTTTGAAACTTAAGTTACATGGCTTCGAGAAATTTAAGTTATAATACAATATTTGCTATTTATAATATATAATATATATATTTCGCTATAATACATAAAGGTATTAATAATCATAACAATAAGTAGTTAGCAACGAAAAAATTGCTTTTCGTACGTCTTTCTCATGCTCCTTATCTTTAATTCGAAATAAAAACTTTACAAAAAGAATGTGGCTTTCATAAGTACAAAGTCGTGGCATAATAAATAAATCGCTTACTTAACGATAAACATTAATTGGATATGCGATAACATAAACGCGGAAATTGTGCTACAAATAAATTCGTAGTCTGGCAGTAAACACACATAAGCATAGCTCTGTTGTCGTTTTTTATGCGTTACAAATTGCCCGAACAACTTAAACGAAGCGAAACTAGGGAGATCCAAACGATGAGCAAATCTTGACTTAGCGCAAACTCGGTTGCTTCGACCGTTCTTCGCTTTTACCATTCAAAAACGACAGTCTTTAACATAATATTTTGTAAGTTTAATATCGTTTGATGATGCTCGGTGAGAGAATGGTTTTTTATATTATTATATTAACTATTTTTTTAAAATTTATAAAAACATGTCGGTGACTAAAAAATTAAAATTCATAATTGTTGAAAATATATTTGTATATTTTTTATTTAATTGCATATGTTGTTTTTCCAAATTTATATTTAGAGTATTACTTAGAATTAACTAATCGTACTTTTTAATGTAAACATTTTTGATGCAATTTATAATAGTATAAAATATATTTTGCTTGTTGTTTAATCTGAATGTGATGATATAAATATATATGAAATGATCATGATTATTTAAAATTGTAAATTTATTATTATTTATCTCTTTCTTACTCTTTTTATCTATCTATGTATATATATCAAGGTTGAATATCATGCATTAAAAGTTGATTTGTTTAAAAACTTACAAATTTGAAATTCATTAATGATTTATAAATTGAATTGACATTTTCTTTGCGTAATAATTGTAATTGTAATATCTTTTAACAATTGTATTATAATTCAGCTCCATGTGACACATTAATAATTTATTACAATTTTTCTTTAAATTAAATTTGCGCTCTATAAAGAAATATTGTTAATGCACTTTAAACAATACACTACAGATATTTTACAATTTAATATAATATATTAAAAGAATATTATACAAGTTTTTGATATAAAATGTTCGTGTATATTTACACGATTGTTGTATTATTATATTACTTTTATTTAAATTGTAAAAGATATATACTTTGAACCTAATTTATAAATTCAGACAATCTATCAAAATCTAACAAGGCAATCTATTTTAATGTTTTCACATAATATACAGCTTGTTTAATTACATTTGCTTATAGAATATTAGTTTACAAAGTGATTTTTCTAAAATTCCATTGCTTCTCATATTGCTTGTAATATTTATAAAATCTATTATATTTGTGTTTTTAATATTACTTAAAATTTTATTTTCTTTTGATATGATAGTAATGCATTATTATTTCCTCTGTTTTCACGTGACTATTAGAAAATATTACTTTTATTCAAACTAATAAACTTTCATTTGTGCTTTTGTGATGTATCAGTCATGTACTACAATCTATTGTTTTAGAACAATATCTACTAAAGCCATCACTGAATAATAGCTGTAAATGTAGTAATTATTATATTTTAAGAAAAAAATAATTAATTGTACTATTTAAATCTATGTAAACAGGTAGCGAGTATCAAGTCACATTAATGGGAACAATTTTACAATTTTATTGTAGTACATTAATGCAACAATTTTAATGTATTTCATACTTTCAAAGAATCAAATATGTAATCTAAATCTGTCGCTAAACTGCTGTTACATTATAATGTTACAATATATTTTTTAAATGAGCACAGCTATTTACGCAGGATAAAATTACATAGTTTGGATTCAGTTATTTTGGTGCAATTTATCTGTTATGACTGTAAAATTGTGTCACTGGGCCGAATAACGTAATGCATTTTAAAAAATCTATATAGTATAAAGGATTTATTTTGAATTATTCGATTTTACCAAAAATCCATTTGAAATAATTAAGAAATAATAATTGAAGTTATTTTCAATTTTTGAATTGGTATTATCATTGTATGTTAATAAAACATTTTCATTAATCTAATGAAATATAAAAGTAAAACATTGTATTTAAATATTTCATTTATCAATTATCCATTTAAATACTATAATGCATAACTGGAATTATGTAAAACTATGTAATTATTTTCTGTATAACAATTATTACTAAATTAATATTAATTTTTACAAAATTTTAAAATAAATTTTTTTTTCAACAAAACAAATGCAACAAATTTTGTTCAGCGCTTATGATAAATAGTATTTTTGAATGAAAAAAAGTTTCATCGTACAATTAAACCCAAACTCCGTGTGGGTTTTTACTGGTAGGCACTGCAGTTTCAAGCTGTCTTGGGGAACCAATCATTTTACGAGTGCTTCCAGGTTTATGAGCTCCTAAAGATTGAAATAAAGTTAGTATTTTATTATAAAACTTTATATCAGTATGTATAATTAATTTTTATTAATTCATTGTATTTTAGTTTGAAGTAATTTGTCGAATTTTAAACAAACCTTCCAATAAATGTTTGACTTGTTCATCTTGGCTAGCAACAGTAAGACTTTGTAAATTAGCTTCTTTCATATCTGCAACCAGACGTTCAACTTGTAGTTTTTTTTCAACAATTGCAGATTCGATGCTCATGACCTCCATCTTAAGTGACTCCGCACATTGTGTGGTTGTCTCTGTCAGTCTTTTCACTTGCTCAACCTCATTTTGTAAATGTTCAACTTCCCTTATTATTTTTCTTTCAGTTAACTGATCATCATTTTCGCGACTCAAATTATGCTGCTCCATTGCCAATTCTTCCATCACTAACCTATTTATTTCAAAACATACATTTATCGTTAATAATTGTTTAAAATTATTATTTTATTAAAATAAAAACATTCAATACCTAATTTTATTTTTACACTGTAATAATTCGGTTTCGCAATTCGCAAGTTTAGACCTTAATAAGGTAATCTCTGATTTCAGTGTTTTCTCTTGTTGTCGCACAATTTCACTTTCTTCTTCAACGTGTGACAATTCTTTCAGCTTTAAAATAAAATTAAATTACTTCTATAAATTAGTATCTGTTATCTATATAAATTACATTATAATTAAACAATTTTATGACTTATGAGCATTATTTAAAAACTGACTAGTACTTATGTTCCCACATTTGTCTTTTAAATTTCTCTGATTACAAACTTTTCACATACCTGTTCTTCTATCATTCGTCCTGTGGATTCCATTCGATTTACTTCTTGAGTTACGAAATCCATCTGATGTGTTTGTTCCTTATTCTTTGTTTCCCAATAGAGAATTTCTGCCTCAAACTAAAGTACAATTGAATAAGTAACATTTTTTTCTCACAATAAAAATATTGCTTAAAAATAATACTAAAATGACAAAACTAATTTAAAATACCTTCGTGAGATCTGCTTGTTGTGTATTTATTTTATCCCTTTGCCTATTGACTAGTTTGATTAATTCAATGTATCTTTGAGTATACGCTACTGTAACAATATTTGGAGTTTGATTTGATACTTGATTCATCTGCGTTTGTCCCTTTGTCTCTTGAAAATCCTGCAGTATATTAGCAAAAATGACATTTAATTAGAAATAAAAATTATTCCTTTCATTAATTTGTAAGTGCATATTATTATTATTATTCAAGTTTATATAAAATGCATATTTTCATTTAAAGATATATATAGAACTATGAAAAGATCCAGAATAAAGAGTTCTCAAACACATGTTATAAAGTTATGTATATAGATATACTTACTATTTATTATATATAATATATAATACACACCTGAGCTAAATTTTTTTTCAATTTAGCAGCATTATTAACAGATTGATCTTCTTTGTGAAAACGCCCTGTAGAATGCAGTGAAAATTGAGGCTGAGTTCTACCTGGACTGTTATTTAAATTTGGGGGTGGTGGGTCTCTATATGGTGGAAGTGTTCGCAAAGGTAAAGCCAACCCAGGAGGATCACGATATGGTGGTACTTCACGAACTTTTTTATGAGAAGAATATACACCTGTTATTATAATTTTCACACTAATGTTATATTTCATTAAATTAGAAAAACATTAAAGATATTATTAATGAATATTAATATATACGAATATTCATAGTTTATATTGATCACAAAATTGTAAACAATTTTAAATTAAGAACCAAGTTAAGCAAAAATTTCATAAAATAAAAATTACCATCATTATTGATAGAGGTTGGTGAGTGAGCTGGTTTTTGTACTTTTCTTACTGAAAAATCCTTTGTTTTTGCTTGAGGTGTAGGCTGTACAATAGCCACATTTTCCATCTGAATCTACAAGCATTAAAATTAAATTTTAACTTTCAGTTTCAAATTTAATTCAAATTATAGCGAATAATCTAAACCAGAATTACATCAGGATTATTTTCAACATTATTTCCATGGAGATTTCCATAAGTGAGAGACTTTCGAATATCTCGATTCCTGTCTAAAATTTGCATGTCATCCATATCTAAAATAGGGATCGTAGAATTGCACTTAGATCCTTCTTCATAGACGTTATTATTGCTTAAATGTTCAATTGGAGAATTTGATGAACTATTTAAACGATTACCATGCGCAAATCTTGAACTCGAAGGAGCTAAAACTTTGTTACTTTCAGGTTGAGATTTGCGCAATATTAATTGGATTTCTGATGAATATTCACCCCATTTCATTAGTATCTGTAAAATAAATTGTTATTTATAAATATTTATTATGAATTTTTTAATTGCTCTAAATATATAAATTGTAGATTCAAAAATAATATCAGAAAACATTAATTCGTAACTTACAAAATTATACTAAAAATAATAAATTAATTTAATTTTATTTAATACTAACATATATTAATATATGATGTAAACTTAATAGATGATAGTAAACAGTATTTTTTATGTTTAATATATAATATACTAAGAAATATTAGTATATAAATTATATATTACTATATTTAAATAATTTTAGTAAATTATTTATTAATTATTTATTTTGAAATGTCATTGATAATTTGTAAAGAAATCTTAAAACAATTACTTTTAAAGGATTTTCATATGGTGCCAAAAGCCGTTCATTTGTACGCCAGCGTTCAACAAGAGTGAATCGTCCAGTTTGAGCTGTTGCATGAGCAAGGGCATACACCACATCCTGTTAAACATTACAATATGAATATTTATTTCAAATTCAACATTATCTTAATGTCATATATTTAACTTAAAATAATTTTCTATAATTGAAGTAATTCATTAACAAATAATATAATTATTATTATTATTATTAAATAATACTGTATAAATTTTAGTATTAAACAAAAGTAAGTATTGAATGTTTAAATAACTTGTAATAAAATATTACTTAATTGTTACTTTAATAAATATATACAATTATTCTATAAATAATGCAATATTCTATATAGGTAAACATATTCATAATCAATAATATTAATATAAAAGCGTTAGCTTTTTCAGTTGCTGTGAAATAGAGCAAATAATAAATGCGATAATTTTTTCCAACAAATAATTTCAATTCATGTAACCTAATTTTAAAAAATGAGTCAATATAAATATGATAAAATAAATAATCTTTCCTACAACGACTTTTTATTTTTCTCCGTACAAATATTGACTGATCATAATCAAAATACACTTTCTCGACCTAAAATCTGCGTAAGTCTATGGATGAGCTAAGATGATTATCTATGTCAAATTCTAATCATAAAGTTTCATTGAACATAATAACTAATGTGAGATTAAGTATTTCAAAAGAGAAGATACAATAAATTCCCAAATAAAATAAAAACAACTCCCACTCCTACCATCCCATTGTCACCGACGAACTGTCAAACGCTGCAATTGATTGTTCGTTTCGATCACAAGAAAGAAGCAAACGGTAAATATAGTAATAAAAGCATAAATAAAATAAAATTATAATTTATTAAAACAAGTGGGTAATCATATAAATGTTATGATTTTTAATGATTTTTTCATTTTTGCCTATGTTGCGACAAAAACACCAAAGTTCTAACCTGACAAGTGGTGGTCTCCGTGACGCCGCAGACGATGCGCTGAATGCCTTCCACCCAGACCTTTAGCTCCATTTTAATGATGGAGATGTCGCCGTCAAAGTCGATCCATCGCGTTCCCCGTGCAAAATTCCTCCGAAGATTTGTGTTTGTTCGGAGTTGTGTTCTTGGAGTTTGAGGATGATATAATTGGTGACTGATATGCCGAGTTGCGTTGTTGCCACAATTCAGACTGTTCGAAATTGTACTTTCGCCAAAAGAGAGCGCTTGTAAAAGCGGGAAATTTGAATATGAAGGTTTATGGACTCGATGCGTTAAGTCAAGATAAAATAATTATAAATCTTTTTATTACAGCATCTCATTATATTGTTTAATAAATAAATTTTAATGCAATTAGAGTTGTATAAGTATGTATAAATTTAAATTAATTAAAAATTCAATTGTTTCATTTTAATAAATTACTATCCAAGTAATAATTATATCACTTTCATTATATTTATGTAGAATACAATCATATTAAATAAAAAATTAAAGGCAGTTATGCTATAATTCTTTTGTTTATAACTTGAATTATTTAGTTATATAACAATAATTCATACATTATGTAATAAAATATTACCAACATTCATATTATCATTTAAAGTAGGAAATAACAATTGCATTTTTTTAATAAAAAATTTTATTATATACATCATAACTTTTCAATAAATGGAAAATACAACATAATATTTTGTATCTATTTTTATAAATAATGAATACAAAATAAGTAATACACTTTTTTAAACATGTAACATACATTACATTAATCTCACATTAAATATATTTTATTACTATAACAAACAAAATCTTATATACAATTTCAATATACTCTACGACAAATTGTTATAACTGCTAATATTTTAACACCATACAAAAATTTAAGTAATTTCAATTAAATATTTAAAATGTGTTACAATCATATAAGTAACTTTATGTTATAAGAAACAAAAATAAAAAAAAAGATAAATAATACTAAATTTATTTTCTTTTATAATATTTTAAATTATCATTGGATAAATAACATATTTTCCTGCAGTACTTAATGGTATTTTAACAGCTTTATACTCAATTTCGTCAGCAGAAAATACTTGAAGATTGGAACATTTATAAACAAAAAATATTCCTATATTTCTTGAATCTCCATGATACATAGGAATACGTTTTTTCTTCTGAAATTCAGAACCAATGATAACAAGTTTTTTGTCCTTATATCCAATAGAATCTATAAGAACAATTTGCCCATGTTTTAAATAACAACAATTATTTGGATCAGAAACTGAGAGCATAAAATGATTAAAAATTAGCTTTTCATGAGCATCAGTACACTCAAAAGGTAAATGCTTTCGTAATGATCGTATTACTTTAGGATATTTTTGTTTTAAAACGCTGTTGATATTACTTCTAGTTATATCTTTACTACATTTTTGAATATCACACAGATTTTCAAATGGATTAAATGTTGAATTTTTTGGTATATTTATAATGATTTTATTCATAAAATTCTCCAATGTGTTTAAACTAAATGAATGAAGTGGTCCAAATTTCATCACATCATTTTTTAGATGGGCTAAATTATGTACACTGTACGTTATCTGATCCTCTCCATAATAGTTTTTATATTTTGCAATAAAGTCTAAAATAACTTCATGAGCTTCATTCATTTGAGTTTTATAATATTTCGGATGATTATATACCCAAATAGCATAATGTAAATCATTAAAGTGTGATGCTAACTTTCTAGGAAGATATTTTGAAAGGAGTAATGGTGCAATATATAAAAAGAAATAAAAACAAATAGCAGTAGACCAGTTGTCAATATTGTAAAGTTCATTTTTATAATATGTTAATTCATCCTTGATATGTTCATATTCATATGGAATGAATGGTATCAAAATATGATAATTTGTAACTATATCCTCTAACTTCATTTGAATATGTAAGGAATCTTTTAGATTTATCCATTGTCTCATCATCTTTTTCATAAGTCCGTGGCAAACTAAATCAGTATACTCTAATGGCATTTGACTAATCATTTTCATTATTCCAGAAGTTTCTAATGGTGAAATTCCATAATGATGACATGGTTCTGTACGATTAATAAAATCTTCATCAGTTCGAAGAGGTGCATTTTCATTTAAAAAAACAACTTTGTCATTTAGCATGGTCCCTGCTGATGTGCATTTAGAACAACCATGCATTTTGTTATGCATTTTGGTGCAACTTAAAATTGATCTTATTGTAGCTTTACAAATGATAGCTCGAAGTGAGACTGAAAAATTTTGATTTGAAAAAACGAATCCTTCTTTTTGAAGATATTTCATGTCATTGATAAATCGTGTTAAAAATAATTTTATATTTGGGTTTTTAGTACCATTATAAGATCCAATTAAAACTGGAGTATTTATTCTTGGATCATAAATTGAAGTAAAAATTAACCAATAACTTTCATTATGTAAGATTTTGATATTTCTGTTCATTTTGTATGGAAAGATGCGATCAATGTAAATATTAATTTGCAAATTTGTATTTGAACATGGATCAGGAATAACTTTTAGTTGACTTTTTAAACCTGATTCCAGATTGAGATATTGGTAATTAGATACATTATCTTCATCAGTTTGTGATTCGAATTCTGTAGAAAATGAATCATTTGAAGAAGTATCATCAAAATCAATGTCAGAGTCTGAATCTGATGAATAATGGCATCCACAGTTAATATTAAATAGATTTTGACAAAAAAAATTTATTTCATTTAAATATTCTTCTTCAGTAGACATTTTGATTATCTGTCAGAAAATGAAATAAATAATTTAAATCATAACATGTTTCAAATATGTATTGGAATAACAAATGAATATTTATAATAATTATACAAATTTAGATCATATATATATATATATATATATATGGGTGGGTAAATTTTGTAGGTGACAGCACTGCGCGAACATGATTTTAGGAACACGAGAGGTCAAAAAGTAGGGCGAACAATCAGCATGGGGCAGAATAAAGAGACGTCCATGTTGACTAAATGTAAACAAATCCGTACAGATATTTTAAACCGTGAGGATGTGTAATAAGATAGATTTTTTTATTCTTACATATATATATAATATATTTTGATTAATTTATAATATAATCAGAACAATTTATTTGTTTTTCAATAAATTGAATGTAGACTTAATTAAGTAAAGTTATATTATTACACATTAATACAACAAAGTTAATATGATTATTAAATAATTAAGTTATTTACTACAATTATAATCATTAGTCAATTATATGAATAATAAATTAATAATTAATTAATTAATATAAAAAAATCTAAAATATTTTATTTGTTTCTCTATTATAAAAAGAATGTATCTTACTATATTATGATTTGTCGTAATTTATTAATCTCGATTTAATATTTATTTTGAATACAAGTTTTCCAAATCCACTCTCGAATAGGTTAATTCTGGTTAATTCGGTTAATTCCTTATGCAATAATATAATTTACAATATATATGTAAATGCAAGGTTTGTTCGGGTTTTACCGTAGCGCTTACTCAGAATTCTCATGATTGCACTACATCTACTACATGGAATAGTAAGCTGGAGGGAGTAATCTAAGTCAATTAAAAATGACCCTAAAGTACGTGATCTATTTGGCTCTTTCGAAAAGTTAAAATTTTTTTTTATTGAAATAGGATTGGCGTTACTAAACGTTGCACCATGGTGACCATTGTGTAATGCTTTATATGAAAAGGTAATAAGTAAGACGAAGACGTATATACAAAACTTAGTACGCTTGTTCGGATCGAACCTTAAAGGAATATAGTCGCATTTATTCATATTTCTTCTAGCGCTTTCGGAAAATAACAATATTCTGTATTAATAAAGGATAGACAATTCATTGTAGATAAGTATCCTTTATTTATATAAAATATTGTAAAAAACGAACACGCCATTCTTCATATTCTTTATTTTATTCAGTCACAATTGAGTTTTACTTTTTTGTATTATTTTTTATAACCTACTCAGGTTAGTGAACTATTAATTGAGGGAGGTTAACCTGGACGGCCATCATTCTCATATAATTTTTTTTTTAATTTTTTGTATTATTTTTGTGAATATAAAAATTATATTTCGTTGACATCGCATACTATTCTAAACGATAATAACTTTGTGATGAATTTGAACATTCAATCAAATACAATTAATTTAGTTTACAATGGATTTAATAATCCTAGCAAAGATATGGAATTTACTATAATTTCTAATAAAAATAATAAAAGAAAAAAAATATGTTGACGATAAATTTCAATTCACAGTTAATGATGACAATAATTCGGAAAAAAATAATAATGAACAATTAAATAAGAAGGTATTATCTCTTTTCAAAGTCAAATAACAGAAGTTAGTCAATATTAAAAGTTATGATACCCGAGTGGTTAGAGTTCATTATTCGTCTAATTCACACATTTGTGGCGTGTTCGTTTATTAAATTATTTTAAAATAATCTAAGGACGCACTTATGTAAATTGAATTGTCTGTCCTTAGATTAATTTAAAATAATGTAATAAACGAACACGCTATTGGTTCGAATCTCGGTATACGGGGAAAAAAAACTACTACCGCAGTTAGATTACTCAATACAAGCATACTACTAC
>JABFQC010001277.1:0-20143 GCA_022817085.1 Psilanteris sp. ZL-2020 | reverse complement strand
GGGGCGGGGGGGAGAGGGGGGGGGGGGGGGGAGGTGGGGGGTGGGGGGGGGGCGGGAGGAAGGCGGAGGAGGAGGGGTCGCGGCGGGGGCGGGTGGGGGCGGCGGGGGGGGGGGGGGGGGGGGGGCGCCGCGGCGACACGCGGGGCGCTTCTTTTTCAACCTTTCTTTGTTCCTGGCCGCCGCGGTTACTTTCACTATCGCGCCCGAGCCGCGCCGGGGGATTCCCCTCCAAAATCAACAAACAGGCCATTAGCGTTGCGCGCGCTCGTTTGTTTTCTCGAGACGGCGCGCGTTTGTGTTGTTTATCGCGGGTTGTTGATCCCCGCGACCACGGACTGGCGCGCGATTCGGCTGGGTAATCGGTTGACGCGCACCTTTTCAGGGGTTTCACTAATCAATTTCAATGTCAATCTGAAGCTTCGATAGCGGCCGGTGCGATCGAACGCCGGGTTCAATGGGTCGACGAGGCGAGCCGTGAGGTTGCGGGGGTGCTTTTTGTAAGACGCGAATGAACGTTTTGGAGAACATTTTAAGAGGAAGGGGGGGGGGGGTGGGGTGAGAGAAAATTGGGAAGAGTGGATTTGGTAATGTAATCGGTTAAGATAGGTTATGGTTTGAACAGTCGTGAAGGTTGTATGAAGTATATTATATATATATATGGTTTTTATAATAATTCATATGATCCTGCATCCTTAGAAGGAAATGATTTCAAGTTCAAATGGATGAAGATGTTTTTATTTGGTTATGTTAGATGTATATGGTTTGTTGTGCTTTTTTAAAGCGATTTCAACAAATTTACAACAAATCATGTATTCGCGGATGAAAAAAGTATCATGAACGCATCTTGATTTAAGACACCAGAGTGTTAAAGCAGATTGTTCAAGTGACTTAATTTGATACACGAGTGGCTCGTATCAAGAGAACTGATGTATTAAATAAGTCATGTTGGGTCTTAATTAAGACGCATATATATAATACATTTTTCAGCACTGTTATTGCTAACATTTGCAGTTGATAATAGATATTATAAAATGCTTTAATATTTAAATAAAATTACTAAAAATATACATTAACTATAACATATCGCTAT
The DNA here is from genome assembly GCA_022817085.1 of Psilanteris sp. ZL-2020. Classification (NCBI taxonomy): domain Eukaryota; kingdom Metazoa; phylum Arthropoda; class Insecta; order Hymenoptera; family Scelionidae; genus Psilanteris; species Psilanteris sp. ZL-2020. The sequence continues at coordinate 19,053 of JABFQC010001277.1, read as the reverse complement.
CAGATGCATATTTAGTAAAGTTTGAAATACTTGGATAGAAATAATTAATTTTAAACAATTCGTTATAGTAAAAGTACAATATGCTTGTTTTATGTAATGAAAATATTTGTTTATTCCCGCAGTATCTCATGGACAAAACAAAAATTCAGTCAGAAATTACCGAACTTTTCAGTAAACATTGATGAATGTTTGTAAACAAATACCAAAAATTCATCAATGTTTACTAAAATGTTTGGTAATTTCAAACCGAAATTTTGTTTTCTTCATGAGTTACTGTGTTTTCAATAATACACTGAACTTTCAGTCATTTTTAATTGAACATTTTTCTGCCTGTACAATATTTAAAAAGAAACCATCATTTCAATGATACGTCACTTACTAAATAATTGAAAACAATTGCATTGTTCGTCTATAAGTGTCAAGAAAATACTTCAAAACAATCAGAATACGTTCTATATATAACAAAATTTTGATTCGCATCCGATGAAATTTGCATTCGATTTGTTGCAAATACGTAATTCATCGGACGACTGCGACAATCCCGATGAATAATAACTCTCATTCGATAACACGAAGGCTTAATCCAGTAGTAAACACGCATAATGAAAATCCGGAGAAAGAAAAAAAAAAAGGAAAGAAAAAGAAGAACCGGCGCCTACTCGATCGGACCGATCCATTTACGGATCGGTGCAAAGGTCACGCGTACCAAGTGGTATGCATTTTTTCGAGCGCTTTTTGCTGGTATTTACAAGAAGCCACCATTTACGAAATGTGTATCATAACCTTTCGAAACCAATAAATATCAGTAATATATTATTCGAATTGATTCTCTTGGTATTTAAACAAGATCAATACGTCAAAGTCATAATTATCCTCCGGTACGATCTCCCCTCCCCCCAAATCCCGCACGCAACTCCATTAGGCGCATTTAAACGCGGCAAACAAAATGGCGGAAATCGCGGACATAAATAACGCGATTTCAGCAAACAAATAAACAAAAACAATTGGATAAGAACGGCAACCTTCGCGGGCGTCAGAGCCACGCTGAAACGTGCATATAATATATACATATACATATATATATATATATATATATATATATATATATATATATCCGTAAACAAATGATGAGCGAGCAAATACAACGGCCACCAATCAGCCCGAAGTACCGGGACAATAAAAAATGAACGCAATTACCACTGTGTAATTGAATTAGATAAAAATCTCGGGATACAAAGCACTTCATTAACTCGTGACACCGCGGTTCATAGCCGCGGCTACGGCAAAACACTTTCCACATCGCGATCGTTTATATATTATAAATCAAACGGAGAAAGTCGTTAACGAGACGGATTCGTGGAAGACAAAATTAGCCGTTCATTTGTACCAAAGCCGAGGGAAAAAAATCATCGCGTGTTTGTTTTTCTTCCGAGGCATTATATTCGCCGCAACGGATTGCCACATCGAGCGCGCTCGCGTCAACCGAATCGCGAATTAATGCGAAATTCACTGCGTTTGCTTTCTCCGTCTCTGCCCGTCTTTTCTCTTTCTATCAATTTTTCATGACATATACAAGACAATCGACCCTCGCGAATCATCCTTGTAGTTTTTCAGGGATGCGTTTGATGAACGTACTTTTTTCTAATATAAATATATATATATATATATGTGTGTGTTTATATATATTGCGTGACTTTTGACGGCTCGCGAGTCGCGGTTTCGGAAAAAGAAGAGAATCGGTTTATCGGAAAGTCGACCGGTCGCGCGAGGAAATGCAAATGCGGGACGATTAGCGGCGCGTTCGAGGCGCGACTGTACATCATCGGAATCAGCGGAGTGAATCTCGCCGGCTGAAATCAAATTATCGCGCGCACCGTCGAGGCGTTGCTGCGACGCGCGGCAACGAGCGCGTCGGATCGCGATCGTGTTTCGCGCGCGAAAAACGTCGCGCGTCTTATTCGCCGTCGAGTTTCATTTCTGCCGGCCGCGAACAAAAAGTCGCAATAAAAGCATTCCATTCTTTTCAAAACGAAACTATATTCAAAGCAATCGCATATAACAATGGTTGCGATGCGGTAACGCTGCACTTTGCGAGAACATTTACGTACGTGGTATAAAAGGTACCGTTAGATTTGCAGTCGCGGCCCGCCGAGAGGGGGCGACCGAACGAAGAGAAAACTCGGGGAGCGAGAGAGAGGGAGAGAGGGACGACGGAACAGGGACTCTTCTCGCGGGAATGCGCGCTCACGCCCCGCGTCTGAATTTTGCGAAAAACCAAAAGACGACTTTGGCGAGTGTTTTTTTTTTTGCATTTTAACGCAAAATTCAAAATAGATCAGTTTCGGAAATTCGATTCTTGCGACGCGTTCAATTCAAAAGATCTTTACGGTTTAATTCGATTTAAAAAAAATAAATAATTTTCTGTTTTCTCAGTAACGATTTCTTAATCATTATAAAAAAACGAATAAAATAAAAATTTGTTTATAAGACATTGTTGACAATATAAATGTATATTATAAATTGTTACAAAATTGGACAATTTGGATTCGAGCTTTGTGAACAAATTCGATTCAATTCCATCAACGATTCTGAATCAATGTTGCAAATTTGTTCTCATTATTATTACGATTACTGCTTATAATCGCGATACGTGCAACAAAATCACCGTTTATTCCAATTCACGCGATCGTGCGTACGTATAGATCATTTTTATAACTAAAGCAAACAAGTGTGCCATCGCAATCGATCGCGCGTAGCTTCCATTGGAATTTTACACCGCGAACGAATAGCCGTGAAATCGGGCGGCGTGGGCCAGCCACGCCGCACACCGTCTTCCAACGATTTTCGCGCAATTAAAACTTATTCGACTTTACGTAACACACCCGGGCGATTAAAGGCGCGCGTCGGCGGGCTTCGGGACGGGCCGCGGCGGAACCCGCCGGACTCTCGGACGGATCGGAGCCGCAAGCAGGACCGGGCGTTGTGAATGGGCGAAAAAACGCGGCGCGCAAACGCCGCGGCGGAGGCTCGGTTCGGCGCGCCCGCGACCCGGCTCGTCGCGAAGGACCGGCGACGCGCGCGCGTCCCCGCCGAATCGTGACTATCAACGGGCGCGCGCGCTTAGTTCGGGTCGCGATCGGCGTTTTCGTTGCGAAACTAATACGCAACAACGCAACGGCCACGTTGATTGGGACGCGCGATCGAAATCCGGTTTTGAATGCGAAAAAAGTGCATCATTGCGACGTAAAAACGGGCGCATCGACGAGGGGGGTCTGTACCCGCGGATGATCCCCAGGTTGAGTCGCGCTGGGTTCAACGTCCTGCCGGGCAGCGCACCCGAGCCCCGAGCGGTCGGCAAACGAGCGAGCGAGAACCGACACACACAAACGGACACACTTTCCAACGGGCACACACACACAAGCACACGCGGCCACTCACACAGCGACGCCGCGGCACACGTACGCGCGCGAGTTTACCTGTCTGCGTGCGCGTACCCGCGTCCGCGTGGTGGTGTCGGGCGCGCGCCGTTCGCGTGCGTGCGTGTGAGCGCGCGCGCGCGCAATCGCTCGCCTGTGCGAGTGCAACGACGGGCGGAGGGGCGCGGAGGAGGGGGTATGTAGATGCACGTACGGCATAGCGCAGTTTTCTTTACGCGAACTACCCGTAGGTACTGTTACTTTTGCGATGTGGGCCCTGCGAAGGGCCCTCCTGCCCCGCCTCTTCATTATGGCGCAAGGACCCCGGGAGAGAAACTCTCCTAGGAAGCGGCTAGGATTCATCACGACCTCCCGAGAATCGCCGCGATTTCTCATTAAATTCCGTTGCACGGCTTTCCAATTTCGCGCTACGACATCGGATAGGGATTCGTCGGCCGCTCGGATCGGATCGCGTTTTTGCGAACCGCGCGCGAAGCCAGTCGCGTTTGCGCGTTTAATTGCTCGTTTGCGCGCGGACTCGAGGGCTTTTTTCCGATTCCGGCGCACGAATTTTCGCCGACCAATTATCCGTCGCGGACGCCGCGGGGTACACGAATCGCCGAATCGGGGTAAAATCGGCGGGGTCCTCGGATTAAATCGTGGACGAGAAATTGGCGAACATCGATCGGGTTATGCGCGTTTTTTCATATTTCGCGTAATATCGATCAGAACGGAAATCCCGTCGAATGACGGATTTGTCAAGATTCGGACGAAAAAAACTCTTCGTCGCGGCATTTCTCATGACGATTTGTTACGCCCGCGACATGTATAAGCGGGGGTTCGAATGTTTTTCGATACATAGAAATTGCCGGGGATCGTTAGAGGGGCTTTGTAAAAATGGTTTTTGTTTGCAGGCGGCGATGTGAAATGTATGTAAAACAATCGACGACTCGAGTCGCGACGCACAAACTGCGCGGATCATGCACGTAATATACTATTCTTGCTTAAATATTTATATGCAGAACATCTCGGTTCATTTATATATATATATATATATTTACATTGAATACGCACACTCAATTCGCGCAATCTCCGCGCCACGTTTTCCACGTATATATTATATACCTATATATATAAATATATATAAATAGATACTAATTTTTTCTCTCTGCCACGGATAAGTTTAATTAAAATGGTATAAATAATGCATTAGTTTTATGACTGAATATATTTATTTCAGACTAATAAATTTCTTCGCGGAGAAAGTCGTGGTATCGAATGATGACGGCACGGTGCACGGCCTGCGCCTTTTATTGGCAGCTTTAATTCGCCGGCAGTCGTAATTTACCGTATTTTTAATTTCGGCGCGTCTTAATGCGAAGCAAACCGATAATCCGCGCACCCGACTCGCGGATCGCCCCGCGCGCTAAACCGCGACGCGCGTGCACGCGCGCACCCCGGCTTTGACAAACGCATAATCCGATTTGATTCGCCATTGATCAAGTCGCGCGCGCTTTTTCAGCGCCGATGGAGCGCGGCCTCCGCTTAATCTCCACGCGTCGGCGCTTTCTTTCGAAACCGGCGTTCCGCGACCAACGCCGCAGAACCGCGCAAAACCGGCCGATTCGTAAAATCGCGCCCGTCCGACGCGAGTTCCATTAAGCTCCCGAGAGCAGTCCGATTACCGCGAGCGAAAAATAAAACAACCAAACCGAAAGCGAATATTGAAATCCGATTGGGATCGGCGTGCGCGTCCGCGCGGTTTTGTGCGCTTTATTGGCGGTCGCGAGCGCGTCGCAGAAGACCGCGCTCGATAGTCATCTTGTCGTCTGTTGCATTGGGATAGGTCAATCCGACGATATATATGTATATATACACACACTTTCGGAATTGGATCGTTCGGCATATCAACGTTGTCTCGGGCCGTATAAATCACTGTAATTAATGGCCGATTAAGCATCAAAAATCGGCGACTGACATAATGCCGCGCGTTCGCCAGCCCGGCCGTTGCCATTCAAGAATGCCGAGGGCGTATTTTTAACCGCGCGGATATCATCCCGGGCGTCCTTTTTCGCTCGGTTCCGAATTCGAGGTCGGCGCCGATCGGCCGACGATCGACGATCGCGGAAAATGCGCGCGCACGTTGCGACGTTGCATTTGGCGCAATTCGCGATTTTTCTCCGGCCGAACAAGCGCGCAATTATTTGCATAACATGCTTTCCGTGGTTTCCGGGAACAAGGGCGCGTGGCTTCGAGAAATTATGCCTGGTCCGAATCGTCGTCGCTACGAAAACACATTTCGTCCGGTTCGCGTTCCGTTATCCGCGGGGTTAGGGCAGCCAGGCCGGATTAGACGCCGAGCGCTCCGTCCTTGTCTGCCGCTGTTGCCCTCTCCGTCGGTCTCCTCGCTTCCTTCCTTCCTTCCTTCTTTCTATGTTTTTTTCTTCTTTTCCTTTTCTTTTCTTTTTTTTTTTCGCTCGCCGCCGCTTTGTTTCCTTTCCTTTTCTTTTTCTCGCGCGCAATCCTTCCTTCATTCTTTACGACGACTCGGACTTTTTTCGCCGCGGGACTGGAGAAAAGAGGCGCAGGAAAAAGAAAAGAGAGGCGTTATTACGATTTTATGACACGCGAGATTGACGGCGTTGTTAAGCTATGGTATTAACATGTAAAGTTTGTGGCGGCGTTCGCGGACGGCGACACATTTTTTGGAGATTTAAGTTGGGGTCGAATTGGGCTAAGTTTTTTGCCGCAACGGCGTCTATGGGTTGGGTTATGTGGGTTGGGGTGCGATAAAGCAATGGTTTTATAAACCGTAGAGTGTGTGTATATGTATAGATAGATAGTATTATATATATACGCGGTGCCTTTATTATAAACACTCAGAAAAATTGAACTTAACAAATTGATGAGTTTATATAACTCTAACTTTGGCGACATTAAAGTAATATTTAAAAAAGTACGATTTTTTATAGAATATTATACAAATTAACGTTATAAATAGTAATATTAAAATGTAAGTGCATATCTATATTATACTATATACGTATATGAATATATATATATATATATATTATACGTATGAACAAGCTTAAAGCAAGAAATTCATTTTATAAACGATACGTATATGCCATACGAATCTTATTGTTATTATTTGATACTATATATTCCGCAATCTGTCATTGAAATTGCAGTAATTTTCATTATTTTCCTTATTAAGTGAATAGAAGATTTGCTATATACATATACGTGATGTAGATAGAAAACTGTAAAAGCGAATGATAAAAAACGTACGGCTTATAATAAGATAATAATGAACATACACCGTTTGACTGCAAGGGAATAATGTATTTAAATAAAAACACACGATTCATTTATAAAAGGAATCGAATATTGTGTCTATAGACCTTATTACATATATCTTTATATGCGTTTAATTTATTCATATAATAAATTCACACCGCAAAACAGTGTCGATAAAAGTTACTGTAAATTGAAAAAAATATAAAAAATAAAAACTAAACGCGGATGTGCAATTTGTTAAATGTAGGATTTTTCAATTTTTTTATACTTTTTTACTATAAACAAGATATTTTAAAATTCCAAAAACTTTAAACTTAATTCGCAATTAATACAAATACAAAATATAACTCCATTTTTGGTGTACAAAATAATAATAATAACATGAATATATGATTTTCATGTATCAATAAACTCTGTAACGAATGATTTCGTTGTTTTTATGAATTAGTTTTTAATTGAAAATAAGAATTACAATCAATCGATGACATAATGCTTCCATAATAAAAGTGCGCGTTCCGAGTGTGAAACTTAATAAATTTAGATTGCCGTGATTATTAAATCGCACATAATGTTTATATTAGTGCCTTTTTCTAGCGAATTAAAAAAAATCCCTTAGGATGTTATTACGCATGAACTGTAATCATTGTATATACATTTTGCCGGTAGAACGGAAAAACGTTAGTTGTACGGTTTTTGCGATAAAAACGACTGCGCCACTCACCGAGGATGACGACCGATCGTTTTCGCAACGAAATACAAATCAGACGCGGGCAGTTTCTTTTTATAAATACACGGATCAATTAATCAAATAAAAAGTTTGCGTGACTCCGTATAAATTGTGTTGCGGTGCGGTGTTGTTGGCAGTTATTTTTAACAACCGAAATAATTCATTTGCGATTAGAACACGTAAATAAATCAGTTTCGTATTATATGAACTGTTTCGTGTGAATTATTCAATTATTAAATTGAATAATCTATATATGATATACGAATGCGACCGGAAACATCTTTCCGGTAATTTGTCACGTTTTTTTTTTGTTTAAATATTAAATACCAATTATTTGTTAATTTTCTTAACACAAATCAAATCGATGACAAAACCATTTTATATATTATTCACGAAATCTACACCTTTTATATCAGGGTATTATAATAAAACAATGATATGAATTATTATTATTATTATAATAGTAATAATTTTTCGGAACAAAATGTTAGTTATTTAATCTAATTCGACACGGACGAAATTGTACTAAAAGAATTTTTTAACAATATAAATCGTTTATTTAAACTTATATAGTGTGTTTTAGAATATATAAAATGTATAATAGTTCTATTATTATTTTTTTTACATTTCAGTAATATTTACTATTTAAATTACATTTGTTCACTCAAAATTGATATAAATATAGTCACTATTATTTCGTTTCATCAGTTTAAAATTGATTTCACGAAATATCATATTTTTCAACAACTCTATTATATTCAATATTAAATTCCACGTTATTTATTACTAAATTTTGAAAATAAATGCTTACATTATATTGTCGAATATTTATAAAATTGTTGAAACTTACTTTTGTAAAACGAACATTTATTTATTAAACGCGATGTAAAATAATAACAATATTTAAATATTGTTAAATAATAACAAAAATGCTTCTTTCGTTGTTTAAATCTGAGCAATACAAGAGTTAAATTTCCGATGCGTAAGTTGAACTAAACATTCGTTAGGTAGACGCGAGGTACGGTTGTTTAGACAAAATGAACGAGATGATACTAGAAAAGGGCTTACATATGCGTACAAATCTATATTCATAGTTACTTAAGGTTAATTTAATGTAATTCGAATTAATTTCCTAAATAATGACAACAAAAATAATAATAATACAAAAGTTAATTCAAATCCATATAATCCAAAACACAAATGTAATTATGCATTTCAATGTCAAATGTGGCTATTCAAAACAAAAATCTATACTGTAAACACATACCAGCACAATGTTATGACTAGAAGGTCATTTTCACTTTGTTTACTTTCAAATTTATTTATTCCTATAGCCATTCCGTCATCTAATAGCAAAAGACATAAAATTCAAAGATGTTATCTTCGTAAGCATATGTGTCATAAATATATCATACACTAAACATGTATTATAATATTTAAATAATAATTGGCTGAAATTGTGTAAATATTATTCCGCAAATTACATATTTCCCGATTGGTCATCTTATCGGTGAATTTAAGATGATATGCGACGTCGAAGATAACAATTATTTAAGCAAATAACTCTGTTAGATTTAATCTAAATTATACGGTTTTCTATAAATAAATTTGTTCTCTTTCCAAGTTTTTCATATACGCGAATCGTAAAAATTCAGCATTTAAGTCCTCGTCGTTTTACAATTTTTATTTTTATACATTAATTAAACGATTTTTATAGAATATTAATATAAAATTCAGAAAAAACTTTCAATGTAACAGAACGATATTATCTTACATAACAAGGGAGTAAAAACCTACAACTTCTAACATCGAATAGTTTACGATATATTTCGTCGCGCATTAAAGTGATTGATTAATTTTGTCTCCCATAAATAAATTATTAAAACTTATATTATAAAATACAAAAAATTGCTCTGTACAATTTACAAAGATTATAAGAAATTGATTACACATTTTTCGGTTAAATTTATACTTCTATTACAATCCAATATAGACTACAATTTTAATTGTATATTCATATCCCGATCTCCCTTATTCACATACATGCTATTTTTCTTTTAAAATTCGCGTTTCAATACAATTTTATCCCTCTATAAATACAGGGAGTAAAACGCAACTTTACGCGTATATATGCGCCCGAACAAAAATCCTTTACGCGCGCATTTAGCTATTTGTTTAATTCCAAAATCGTCGTGTTATATTCGCAGGGCGCGCCATAACGCCGTGTTAGATTTACTTTTCGGTAGTAAAATTTTACACTCGTTGCAGAAAAGTGCGCATAAAATGAAACACCGTATTTATTTATTATACCCGCGTTGAGAAGCGTAGTGTTAAAAATATGACAAAATACGTCTCCTGTACTATTACACGCAGTATGGTATTGGAAAAGGAAAAAACGTAAATAACAAAAATAAATAACAAAAAAAAAAGCAAACAGAAAAAACAAAAGCAATGAAATACAGTAGTTACAGGTAATACACGTACAGCAGTCAATCAACATAATCGGCGGATTACTTTTTTTCTCGAACTTTATTACAGTTCATTACTATAATATAAATATACCGCGCATGCCTTCAACGTCGTTATTAATTTACAATATTACGCTTTTATTACGCTCTAAAATTATATTTTAATTTGCCATTCATCCCCCCTCCAGTCGTCGAATCGAATCAGAGAAAACCGTTTTAATTAACGAGAGCGACTGAAAAAATTGTCCTCGAAATCTGCACCCCCAGTTCGAACTCCGCGACCCCTCTCGTCGGCAGCCGATCCCGCGACGACGGCCAATTCGGTTACGGAAAGTCGCGCGAAACCGTCGAACTATCCGAACGGCCACGTTTCTTGGGCCGCGCGCGGAGGTGAACGTCCGCGCGCGCAAACAGTTTCACGTTTCTTCCGTTGCGTGCATTGTCGGGGCGATCATACTCTCCCAGTCGTTTCTCCTTTTTCCCCTCTCCTTCTTTCAACCCCGGCGGAGCGCGTTTTTTGTTTGTTTGCTCGGTTGTTCTTTTTTTTTTTTTTCTACCTTTTTTTCCGCTTTCGGCCGATTTAGCGAAACACGAATTCGACACCGATTGTTCGCCAAAACGTAATCTCGCACGGCTACAACGTGTGCGGCACAAATAGAACCGAATGATACACAAAACCAAATGACGGGTTACGTCTTTTAGACGCGAGACGTCTTAACAAAGTTGGCCCGGACGAATGGGCCTAATTGCGCGAACGCCTTTCCCCGAATCTGCTATTTGTACATTGTAATTGCTCCCACTAATGTTACACTTCGCGGGCCAAAAAATCGACGGCCCCTGCATACAAATGCCCCAATTAACTCGCGTCTATTGTAGCCACTTCTTTTATTTGTTTGCCCGCGCGGGCACTGCAAGCGCAACGCCTTTGAGGAATATGTTACGCTTTTCTTAGAATATTCTGGGAGTTCCTTTTCGCGTCGTTTTGTTTTTCTGCTTTATGCAAATCCAATGTTCCGGCCGTTTTGTAATAAAGCAATTTCTCATTTAGGTATTCGAGCGGTTAATTTCTTCATTCAAACGAACGCGATTTCGTTTGAAATTACGAAATTTCGCACGAAGAGCAAATAACGGATTGCAGTTTAGCGTTTGTATATATGTGTGTGTGTGTGTATGTGAGCGGTGGGGTTTGGGAAAAAGATACGCCGTGGATTGTTTAATAGAAAAAAAAATTGACTGATTGATACGTACGCGCCGGCAAATGAAACGCGCAAAAAACGCGATCGCACTTTTTTGCGCGCGATTGTGTTCGCTTCCTGGGTTTGATTTTGGCTGGTTTGAACTGTTTCGCTTGGTGCTTTCGATTCAATTCAACGGAATATTTTATGGAACTATGTATACGTGTATATGGACGGTATCGTTCGACTCGAATTTATTTTGATACCTATTTTAGTGTCGAGCTTGAACGTGCAATTTTCTGATCGACGGCACTCGAGCTATGCGAAGAAGCTATAATTTGCAGCTCGCTTCGATAATGTTGGTTTTAACTATTAATTATTCGATCGTTGAATAGAATCTGGGAATTAAACAGACTCGAGGGGGTTTAAATGTTTTGGTTTAATGCTATTTAACTTGTTCTGGGTGCGTGTGCATCGATGCAGAAAAATATGGATTTTTTGTGCATGACTGTGATATAATAAATGAATAAGTTTAATATATATTCATTCTTGAAACGATCCTATTGTCTCAGGATTTTAGAATTTTAAAAACAGATTAAACAAGGACACACAAAATACAAACTCGTCATATAAACAATGAAAGTAGATTTACTTACGGCGACTTTGTTTACTTTGTGTGTTTATGTTTTATTGTCCTATTTTAATTTGTTCCAAAATATTAAAATTTTACGTCAAATGGATTTTTCTAAGGGTTTAGTTTATGGGTTTCGAGAAGCAGTTTGTACTTCATTCATTTTGATATAAAATTTGTCATTATTAATTAGGTGTAAATTATGGTGTACAGTTTCAGTTTTATATATTTTTTTGATTGTCATAAATTATAAAAAATGCAAGTATTGTATTATTTTTAAATATAAATAAATGTTCAATGTACGTTTTTTGACTGTATATAAATACTTTTGTCAAAAATATACATTCGGATAATTAATTTTAGATTGATATGACGCTTTGAAAAATATATAACAGTGTTAACTCGAAATAACAAATTTAATCCTTTTACTTTATAATTGGTCAAATGTCGATTGACACGGGAATTACATTTTAGAAATTAAAATAAAAAGTATAGAAATAACAATGAGTATATTAGACTCCATAAATATCCAAAACCTGATTGTATCATATTGAAAGATATACGAATATCGAATTAACAAGTATATAAAAAAATTAAATAAATTGTATAATATATACGTATTATACAAATATTATAATTTATGTACACTTTGAATGAAGTTTACTATATTATACTGTAACGTTTGCTATATCTTCAAGAATATTCTATATAGACTTATTTAATATGCACTGACGAAAATGTCATAAAACCACAAAAACATAAATGAAACTTAGTTTTTTACTTAAACATATTGTTCATTTTAATAAAAAAGTATTGAGTTCTATATTTCAGAGTAAAAATCAATTATCTACTTAAATTATTATAATTATTATAAGGAAATAAATTTCATTCTCCAATTGAACAACTGAAAAAAATCATTTAAAAATTGTGAAAATAAAAACAATAATAATCATCGCGGAAAATTACTATACATATTTATATATATGTGGATATAATTTTAATGTGTAAAAATAGTTTTATTCTTATTATATTTATTGTTTATTCTTAATATTTTTTATTCACAGAAAGAAATAATATAAAAATATTTAGAGTGACTTGCTTCCTAATGCACACTTTTTAATATAATACCGTAACCAAAATTCTACAAATAATATACCTAATATATATTTATATATATAAGAATATTTGTTATTAATCCAATGCTATCCTGAAATCGTTATAAAATATACTAAATTTTATACCAATATTATTTTTCACTGCAGCAAGCTTATAGTCGTGGCAAGCAATAAATTAATAATTTGAGTATATATATATATATTTATATATACATATATATATATATATATATATTTCAGGTTTATATAAGAAAATACTAAATACGCAATTAGTAATTCATGAAGGCAATGACGTAGCAGATAATAAATATAGTAATTTTTTGCTAAGCAAATATACGCTTACATAGGTATATAATATAATAATCTGATTTCAATAACGATTATATTATTCATTAATTTCTAATTCCTCGTAACCAGACTTATATTTAATGACTCATGAAAAGCACGTGTGTCTACATATTTCATTATTAAAACCAGTAAATTCGTCCAGTTTATCATTTCGAATGATTTGAGAAACTCTACATTAACTCTTACTTTGCCAATTTCGCACATATTTATTAACTTATAAAAACCACCGTAAACGGAATCGAAGTTTGATTACCTTCCAGAAATGTGATTAATAAAAACTTTAAATATTTTCCCTCTTTTTTTTCTCTCTCTTTTTATATCAAGTTTTTTACCAACACATTCACCTTGAAGCAAAATACACATTATTTTTATAAGAAAATAAAAACTCTTTATGTACAAATTTTAATGAATCAATTTTTAATTAATTTTTCAGCGCAACACTAATTAGCATTTGATTTCATTATACGCTTATATATTATTGTTATGATATTTCAAAGCTTAATTGCCATTTAATACAAAATCATGACTAATTAATGACGTCGCGTCAACTAAGGATAAATATATTTTGTTAGAAATAACAGTATTCTGGATAACTGTGCATAACTAATTCAATCAAATCGTAAAAAATATATGCATTAACATCTTATTCTTTTTAAAGACGAATTCATTTAAGTTAATTCATGCAAATTCGTCACGCCAGGCGTTTATTAATAACGAAGAAAATGTTGATACGTTATGTAAACATCTTTAATATTTGTCTATCAATTATTCTTCCAATCACTCAGACGACCAACATCGTCTGAAGTGGCAAAAAAATGGCTCGTTTCTATATGCGTCGTTAAATTGTTTTACATGAATAGATTTAATTGAAAATGAACTAATTTCTATTAATAAAATAAATTTGCATTGAAGTAATTCATCGGAAAATTTATATACGTATAAAATTTATATCTGAAACTCACGTACTGAAAAAAAGGCTTAAAAATTGCTGGAAACAGAGTAATAAATTGTGTCTTCAAATATTTACGAAAACTTTCAATCAAAATTGCAAAAACTTTGCTAATTTTCATCGAAGTTTTTAACTACGATGAGAAAATTTTCTATTAAAAATTACCGTGCCAAAAAAGCGCTTTGATGCGATGTTTGTAAACAAAGAATGATTACCGTTAAAACACAGTAAACATATAGGGAAATCAAAGTAATGTTTACGATATTTAGAGGTCATTTTTACGTATTGACAAACATCGCATCAGAATACTGTTTTGGCACAGTAATTTTTAATAGAAATTTGTTGCAAATTTAATAGAAGAATGTTGCATCGCCACGTGTAAGTGGTCAGGAAAACCCATGTCTCATATTTTCGTTAAATTACAACATATCCAGCAATACTATGCCCTATTTACCGACTCGTATTATAGCTACAATCATTGCACTTATTTTAAGTGCAAATGTTGCGCCGCGAGAAACGCATCTTTTGTACCCAACTTTTTCCCCCGCGCATACACGAAATTTAATTACGAATCATTTTTTACTCCGTCTCCGCGTATACGCAATTAAGAGTTACGACTCGAACGACGCATCGCTTCCATCCACTAATTCCCGAGACGCAACGCAAAAATTGTCGATTGCCAATCAACCAAAAAAAAAAAAAAAGAATAAACAACAAAAATCATTTTCCTACTAGTACAAACAACGGCTCCCGCTTGTGTTCTCCAAAAATAACGGCGCCGTCGCAGAAACGACCTTTCCGCGCGCCGAAATAGCAACGGCGTTGTCCATTTTCGCGGGACCGGCCCAAATCCGTGTTTCCGTTTCGGACTCGGTCGGTTATTCCGCGTACCCGAGGGTCACTCGGCGCGACCGAATCGAGCCTCGCTGAGGTCGACGCCCGGGGCGCAACAAGTGCCGCGCGTGAGTCGCGTCTGACGTCGTCGCCCCACCCCGCGCTTGGTCCTCGGCCGGTCGACGCGCGGGAAAGAGTGAATGAGAGGCCGCGACAGAGACGCCGACAGGACCCGAGGAAGAAGGACGCGCGTGCGTGCGTCATGTAAATATAAAACTGCACTGGGTCAGGGATCCGTGATTTATCAACTGCCGCGCGTAATTGGCTGTCGGCCAATACATATCCCCGAGGCGCGGCGGCCAACTCGCTGCCGCGGTCTATGAATTCCTTCCACGCCTTCGACCAGACGAAACCGCGCTTTTTATACGGACTTATCGTCCGATCGGGCGATGAGCATGCTCCATGAGCCGCGGCTCGCACGACGCATTCCTCACGGTACGCGATCGGAAAGCGCGCGCGCTCGAATTTCTTATCCCATATTGTTCGCCGCGAAATTGATAAGCCCGGCGGAGATATGCGTGGCGCGTCGCGTATGCGTACCGCGCATTCCGTCGGACCGAACCATTTCGGGCCGAATTTGACGACGGCGGATTACGCGGCGTGAAAAAGCGACGCGGTAAGTGGCGCGATGCGCAACACGCGGCTGGCGTAATAGCGCTCGGCGGGCGATGAGAAAAATGGCTCTGCGCGAATAGCCGAAATTTGTACGTTTATCGGTAAATTCCTCGCGTTGGAATTCTCAAGTGATCAGCTGTTGTGCCGTAGAACAGTTTTTGATGTTAGACGGGATTCAAAATTGGATGTTTTTATTGTAATATATATATATATAGTGATTGGCGAAATGACACAAGATTTATTTAATAAATATATGTAGATGATATACGCTTTTTTATTTTAAATTCAATTAAACATTCAATGAAATTAATTGATCATATATATGAATATATAATATTTAAAATATAATTTTATAATAAAAAATATATAAAATATATAAATAATTTAATTAAAGTAATTAATTAATTACCTCTTACCGATATATTGCATAAGAAATATACTATATGTATTATAACCAATATATTTAAGCATACAATTTTAATAGCAAAAATTGAATAAAACAAACAATCGAATCTTTTCCATACATTTACAATGTACGCAAATCACGAATTGCGTCGAATGCATTGCGAATCCAAAACCAAATCAAACACTTTGTAAATATCAGTGTACAACTTGTATTTATGTTTTTCATTACACCGCGAAAATTGTTTCATTCATTGCACTGACGAAATGACAACGGGTTATTGAGAAAACGGTGTATTGTCAACAAAGTGTTAACAATGGCAAGGTCATGCTTTTAAAATAAACACACAAATAACATTTTTTCGCGAAAAGATAACAATGATTATTGTTTACACGATTTATTTCATCATTTGACCTTGCAAATCCCGTCGGTTTGTTGAAGAGTGCAAACAAAACACAAAACACTTTCTCAATAACACGTTGCAATTTCTACAATATTATGCATTTCAATGTATATATCAATCGTTTTTATTATACCACGCGACGAACATACTATATAAATATATATATATATACATACAAAATAATTTAATTAGATTATAAAATTATCTTTATTATATATACAAACGTTAGGACATGATTCTAATTACACATCACTGTTAAAAACGCATTTATAATTGTTCCTACACGAACGCGCGAGCTTATTACATAAAAATAAAAAAAATAATACTACCATCTCAATCTGATAAACGAGCTTCTTCAACTGCGCTTAACGAAGCATTTCCCCGACATAAATCGCAACAATTTGGAGGTTATAATAAAGACAGCAACTCGTCGTAAACGAGAAAATCAACTTGTTTTGATAAGCGCAAGTAGCGCGGACCGACCAAACGCGTAATTAACTCATCTATCGCTAATTACTGTACTCCGTGACCTCTGCTCGATCGGGTCAAATTTCACCCGCGGAGTCCTTATAAACGCCCGAAGATTGCTCAATCGGACGCGTGTCCGATATTGGAGTGAAAACGTAGCCGTTCCGAGAAAGGAAAACCCAGCCAGAGCGGTGCAATTTATATCTCTGATAAGACGTTAATGCGCTTTCAATCAAAACCTTATTGAGATCATTCGCGGAGCCGGGCTTCGGCGCGATCGAAACGGCGATGCTCGGGATTACGAGAGCGAGCCGCGGTCTCGCGCTTTCTACGAAATTTCAGTCGCGAATAAAGTGCCGTCGATTAATTGCTTTTAATCCGACTTAACGGTCGAATTATAAACGCCGATATTGCCGGACGGAACGAGCGCGTTTAAAATCCGCAAAGAAATGCTTCGCGAATAATAATACCTTGCGCAAACGTTGGATATTTACCGCGCGTATTTATATACGTGTGTATATATGTATGTGTATAGAGCCGCAAAACACACATACGTTTTGTTAAAATAATATTCGGATTACGGGGAGCGCGGCGGTAACTGTTTATCGCTGAATGAACACGGGCCACCGATTTTGCAAGCATTTTTGCCGCGAAAGATGAATTCGAATAATTCGCGGCGGATTAACGCAATCCTGAAGCAAATGGGTTGTAAATGACGCGGGAGAGAGAAGAATCGGAAGACGCTTGACTCGTTATTGAGAGGTCTGAAATCGCGGAAAAGAAGCCCGGCATATTGAAGTATATTAATAGTATAAACGTTGTGTGCCGCTGGAGGGGCTGGACGCAACGCTATTATCTTAAACGCGAAGGATGCGTTCAAAATGAATCTAAAGCGAATAACTTTCACAGCGACGCGTATCTTAGCATTTTCAGGGGATTTCAGGTAGCGTTGTGTGTGTGCTAAATTGGATTATAAATTATACGTTCTGCGCGTTTTTATTTTCTAGTTTATTTCAAAAAACGTTCATTTTAATTAAAAATTGCGATATATATAGGGGCGTTTTGGAAAATATGATAATTAACGCACGAAGAGAACATATATTTAACAATTTACTGTATGTATCAAAAGTGGGATATACTTGAAATTATTATACAAATTACTATGTATTCTATTAAAAAAGTTGAATATAATATAATAGGTATTGACAGTTTTAATCTTTTAATTTTTGTTTTTTTTTTCGCACGAAAATTATTGCACTATTTCGTATTGTCAAATTCGAAAACCACGCGATCACCGTCAACATTTTCGAAAATTACATAAACCGTTCCTTCTAGTCTCCAACCAACTAATGAATCACGCGTGCTATTAATAACGCTAATTATTACAAACAATGCCGCGCGTAATTTTTGAAATCTCTTATTAAAAATCCGATAAGCTTTATCTTCGCGAACGAATGCTGGTGTAATACCCACTATCGTCAATAAACAACGAAACTACGAAATTATCCTTTGTTAATAATCAAGATAATTAGACACTACGTTAAAGCGACGAGACGCTTTTCTTCGTGAACATTCGATTAATTGCTGAAGCAACGAAATGGTCGAATCCAACGTGTTTAAGGAGGTTCACTCGAATGAAGATTTATATTTATTTTATTCCACGCTAATTATTTTTCAAGAAAAATCTTATATTAATAATATTTTGAAATAAAATATTTATACAGTATAATTTTGTTAAAAATTAATTATTAAAATACAAACGACATGTGCAACAACACCGTTTCTAAATAAAGAATGAAAAATAAAAATGAATGAAAATTCAAATTTAAATAATTATTACTCTGATTTACTCACACGGAGAAAAAAGTATACCTAAAAATTTCTATATTTTCCGTGTAAAATTACCATACTTTATAGAAATGCAGTCAAAGATGTTATGTCTCAATATAATTTCAATACAGTATGGTAATAAATGAGTATAACTTATTATTCCATTTTTATAAATATTTCTTCCATACAGTCAATCATTTTTTTAAGTTTAGAATAAAACCTGTACAATAACGCAACGAAAAAATTACCATACTGTCTCGAAATTTTATACTTTTAGATCGGCAATAATATTAGAAAACATATCATAGTTT
>JABFQC010001276.1:0-20144 GCA_022817085.1 Psilanteris sp. ZL-2020 | reverse complement strand
TAACCTTAAAATGTCAGAATTATAACAGTGTCGACTATACAGTCCAGAACTGTACATTTTTACAGTCCAAGACTGTTGGCGGAACAGTCAAATCTGTTAATCCAACAGTAAATTTTTTTCAGTGTATGAATTAATTTTTATGTGTGTTATGTTATTTTACTTATTAATATCATTTTTAAAAAATTAAGAATAAATCGTTTGGCATGATGTCTATATAGTATAGTCCAGACTGTACAGTGCGGACTGTTATAGCAACAGTCCATTTTTTTCCGTGTAATATATATACTGAGAAAAATTTCACTTGTAATAGGTACGAAATCATACTTGTCAAATGTATTCCAGGTAAAGCAGAGTTTTTATTGTTATGTGTAAGAGAATTTTCTTGTAACTATTACAGTGTCAACTGTTTGATAATGTAATGTAAACATTACATTATAAATTTAGTTTACAATTTTAAACAACTATGTTTATATAATATAATATAATAAATATTTAATAAATATAATATTTGATAATGTAATACCATAAATTAAAATATAATTCAATAAAACAGTATCAATTCAACACCTTAAAATTACTTTACAGTAAGAAATAATAAAAACAATGAATTTAAAAAATATCATACATTTTATAATTGTTCGATGTACACAGAGAAAAAATTCTAGAAACGATAACCAGAATATATGGTTATCGTTACAATATTGTACTTAATCATCATTTTGGTTAAGCCAAACATATATTATGGTAACCGGATCCAAATTCTAGTAACGGTTACAATAAAATATGTTTGCTATAACCAGATTAGTATTAACCAAACAATTTTTTCTCAGTGTAATCATTATATAGTATTTTATTTTACGCGTAGAAAAAAGTTACATTAAACGTTACTATAAGTCTGGCATTCCAAGGATATAACAAAAACAATGCAAAATTACTATGCCATACTAAAGTAACTTTTGTAGTACCATAAATTTGTAACTTTTTTGTAATACCACTTTCGTAATACTATAAAATATTGTAAAATTTGTTATAAAATGTTTGCACAGTACATTATCATATAAGAAAATTTACTATATCTTGTAAGAAAATTAATTATATCATATAAGAGAGTTTGCTATAAAAAAGGTATAGTAATTTCTGTAACATTAACTGCAATATCCTCAGAATGCTAGAAGTATAGCAATTTACGCTATAACTTTTTTCTACGTATAACGTATACTAGAATATAATGTGATTGTAACATTAAATGATAATGTAATAGTTACAACAAAATAATGTCAACCCTTGTGGTTACCGCGTTTTTCCTGTAACGGTTATCAGAAATTTGTCTTCGTCTATATATAAATGACGATCTCGGTTAACCATGAGACATTAAGGCTCTGAACGATGAACAAAAGTTTCCAAACAATTTGGCGACTTTTAACAAGTTCTTCGCTCGGATCTGCAAAGACATATAATTAGCGTGTTTTCTCTCGTCCGAAGTCGATACAAACCGAACCAGCTTTGTGCCCGCTCGGCGGAACGCCGGCTTAAATGTATTCCGCGGAATGGAATGGAATTTCAATGAATCTCGGGAATTCCTGCATTTTTACGGCCGTAACGTGTGTTTGCCGCGCGGGCAATGTGTAACAAGGTTGCGAACGTGCAATTTGGATTTCTCGAAAATCCAGCGGCGTCCGCGAGCGCTCTAATTGGCGTTTGCGTAATCAATAATTGAAAGAGGGAAAAAAAAAAAAAATCAAAGGAAAAAAAAAAGCGCGGGAGTTTTCGCAAGACGAAATTGCAGGGGGTGCGAAAAGCGCGGCGATCGTTACGGCTGCTTTGTTACGGCGGCATTTTTACGCGCGTGTGTGTATTCAGGTTAAGCGCGCGCCTGGCCGCGTAGTCAGTGCGAGTAAAACGAGCATAAAAAGGCCCCGCCGTGTGTTATTTTTTGCCGTCGAATTTGACATACACACGGGTCAGTTGAGCGGAAGAAACGACAAGCCGTCGGGGTAAAAAGGCGTATCGCGAATCCGCGAAACGAGACTGATCGTGCGCAATGAGCGCGCAAAAAGTCAACCGATCAAGACTCAGTATGTTTATTTGCCTTGTTTATGTTTTGCTATTATAATTTTAGCAACTTGTTTTGTCGTGTTATTTGTTTTGATTGACGTTTGTTTATATTTTATGTTTATTTTTGTCGTCTTCCATTTGTTTGTTTACATTTGTTAGTTTTTGTTGATTGTTTTGTTTCGTTTTTTCTGATTTTTTGGTTTGTTTATTTATTTTCAATTTGCGTTTCTATATTTCGTTTTTAAACAACACCATACAGGCTATTAAAGTAATAATAATGAAACAAAAAAGAAAAAGATAAAAATGTAATGTACATACGAAAGAAAAACGAAGTACTAACCTGCGTATGAAAACAGCGGATGGTCATTGGAATGGTTTGTGAACTTGGTCCACATGCACAAGGTGAATTCCTTCAGGTTCGGTAGATTCGTTTTGTAGTGAATGTACTGAAACGGACGAAGATTGGTCGGTTGAAAAGGGCAATTGTTATTAAACATTCGCGAAAGGCCAGACGTCGGAAACGAAGGAAATCGTCGCGCGCGGTCACGTTTCAGGGCGTTCGTGAATCGTGATCCGATTGCGGTTGTCGTATCAATTTCGGGTTCGGCGTGGAAGCGGATGAAACGGCCACGGAATGGACCGCGTTGCGGGACATTCGATACAGCCGGAGATGGAAATGTCATGGGTGAAGTGCAATAATAATAATAAGCGCGCTAAAACTATTTGACTAGTGAAAACAAAAACGTGAAAGAAGAGATGAAAAAAAATAGAGAGAGAGAGAGAGAGAGAGAAATAAAAATAAATAGAGGAAGGAAAAAAAAGCGGCATTTGCGTCACGTATGAAAGCGTTACGGCACCGATTAATTAGCTGAACTAATATGAATAATGCATGCACAATGTTATCGCTTTTACTATACTGCTGCTTTTACGATACAATTGAAACTGGTTATTACAAATGCAACATTCTGATGTAACATAATCCTGTTTTGCGACAGATAAGCCGAAGCACATTTTAAATATAGATATTCGACCCAGAATTAGAAATTGTTCCGACTTTGTTTACCTCGGTGATTTTCAGCGGCGCAACGTATAAATACGCGAACCGGCATACGCGAGATCCTGATCCTTACGATTCAGGATTTTAACGGCTTTTCCATTGCCTTCCGCGATTGGATATTGAAAGACGAAATATGTGTGAATATATACAATTATTATTATATTAATAATAATAATAATAATTATATATATCAGGAAAACATATTTTTCGGGTTCGTCCTTAAATGCAACATTTAACAGCTCGTGTGTTTAAGGACAAACACGAAAAATTACTATTCATTTCCTTAATTTGGAATCATAAGAGAAAAAGAATAATATTTACTGTTTTTAAAACGAAAAAGTAAGTTTTTTACAGCGAAAAATACGACTTTATCATAATATATGACTTTCAAAAATAGTAAATATTATGATTTTTTTCTTATGGTTTCAAGTTAATGATACAAATAGTAATTTTTCGTCCTTTATTTCTCTCGGTGTATATATGTATTTTATTGTATATTATATGATCGCGTATATCCGTTATTTCTGCGGTGCCGTCAGTATGGAAACTGATTTTTTCAACTGAACAAATATTAAAGTAAAGAGCGCCTGTAAAGTGCTTTCTTTCTTAAGATATATCTTATAGATAGCGTTCGGGATGATGGCGATTTTGCGCGGAACACTGATGTAACGTTGTTAATTAAGATTGTTATCGATCATCAACACCAGGAGGCGCGGCCGTTGTCACGTGCACGGGGAAAAGTAATCCGGTGGATCAATTTTTAAAATTCCGTTGCATCGACGTAGAGCGCCGCATACGCTCGTATATAGGTCAAAACGAAGTTGATTGGAATGGAACTTAAGTATGTTGGCGCAGAATGAAATTCTCCCGATTTCGTGTCATTTTGGCCGGTATGTTTATCGCACATTAACGAACACGCCCTGCAAAAGTTTTCGGCGAATTTTTCAACGAATCTTACAGTTGGCTGCTTTCAGGGCGGTTTTTTTTACTAAAAAACAAAATTATCTAAATTCCGGACGGTGATGGTTTAATGTTATACAGACGCGTATCTTAATTATTTATACATTAATATACACTAAGAAAAGTCCTCGTGAAATTACACTAATAGTCAGTGGCAATTAATAACCAACGTTTAGTAATGTAAAATTTACACTCAAAAAGTTATTTTACGTTTCGTATGAACGTGAGACATAACCTAACCCGACCGCTTTTTACACTTACACTTACACTTATATTTTGAACATATATTTACACGGAGAAAACGTTTTATCAAAAATTACTGTACTTACTACTACTCGTAAGATGGAGGTTTTGAAAATAAAGATTTTACTATATTTAATTTCAGTATTGCAGTCATTCTACGAAAAATTACTATATTATATAGTAATCTATATAGTAATAAAAAGTATTATTTTCATTTTTAAAAGCCTCATCCTACGTGTAGTAGTAAATGTAGTATTTTTTGATAAAATGTTTTCTCAGTGTAACAAGTGGTGTAAATAATTTAAATTTATTATACAAAAATAATTTCCCACTATCAAAAAATGTAGCAAATACTTGCATTTTATTAAAAAGCAAAATTTAATACTGCAATAAAAGAAATCACTATTCCGGTACATTAGACTTGAAGAACCCCCTAACTGTGTTCAGCAATTATTGTCTTAAACAAACTAATTTGCAGTATTTGGAAATGAAGTTATTAACTGCAGACGTTATTCGATTTAATAACAAAACATTTCAAGATTGTTGAAAATAATTTGTTTTACCAGATGTATGAAAATAATATATTGATACAACTTAAGTTGACAAACAAATCAGGTTTTGTGTTAACCGTATAAGTTAACAATTTCGTTTTAACATTTTAATTTTGTATATAAAAGTACCATGTCCCATGAGCAAAGAATGGAATAAAGTATATTTGCGACTCACAAAGCAGCAATTTTGTAATAATGTACTAAATAAGTCCCGAAGACAGTTTATACAGAAGTCAAGAAAATCCCTTAAGGGGGTTCTTCAAGTCTAATGCAACGGAATAGTGTTTTCTTTTATTGCAGTATTAAAAATTGCTTTTTTATAAAATACAAGCATTTGCAACCATTTTCTGATGATGGGAAATTATTGTTATATAATAAATTCAGATTTTCAAATGAAATTATTAACGAAATAGTCGACTCTATTTTTTATCACGTCGAAAATGAGTCTAGTATTTACATTTTTTAATATTATGTGAAATGGATTTTCTGAATATTAAATAAATTCTATAAAAATGATAAAACGCGTTTTATTTTTATTTAATATTAAATTTTATATAAAAATTCTCTAGTAACTCACAAGATACTAGACAAATTTCTACTAGGGCGTGCGTTTACACGAAAAATAACCGAAATCTGTAATGTCAAAAACGCTTAGAGAAACCCTTAAGACGGGCTCTCCAATCGATTGTATTGGATTTGAATTGCCATTTAATGGCCATGTTATAAAATAAGCTTTCGGTACTGATTTAATGAGATGAACGTTTAATGAGAAATACGTAAGACAAAGACAAAAGTGGTGCAAATCGATTTTAGAACTCAGCCAATCCAAAGTTTCTGAATTTAGAAGGCAGCGCCACGTCGATCGCGTGAAAATAATGAACTATCCGAACCGATACAATTCCGCCTGGAATCTACACTGAGAAAAAAGTTACAGTATAAATTACTATAACTTCTGGCATTGGCAGACTAATTCAATAAATGTACAGAAATTTACTATACCATAATGACAACTTATTTATATAGTAAAATTTGTTATATAGTACAATAAAACTAGAAGGAATTTTAACAGATTTTACGCACCTATCGCAGCGGACAAAAGTGAAACTATCGGGTATCTCGGGGGAAAAGTAACTATTTTTCCCCCTCTATAACGGATAGCTCCGCTTTTGTTTCGCTGCGATGGTGCGTAAAATAGCTTACTTTTCCTCGGGCGCGGTGGCGCCCTCGGCAGTAATATACTATTTGTTATATCATATAATAAATATTGCTTTAATGGTATAGTAATTTTTCAAATATCCTTCAAGATATCATTCGAACGCCGGAAAGTATGGTAATTTATATTATATTTTTTTTCTCCGTGTATTTCTTCGGTTTCCGATTTTGGCCTCGCTATGTCCGAAGTTCGACTATTTTTCGTCCCGAAAGCGCGACTCACCTCGAAGTACAATTGCTGGGTCATACCGACTTTGTACAAACTGCACTGATCGCGTTCCTCGGACGAAACCAGTAGGTGTGACTGCGCCAGGCTCGAGTCCTCCTCATGACTCGATCCGCCATTGCCGTAGGGCACGGCTTCGTGGTGCAAAATCGACGAACTGATGTGAATCGGCACGACGGGTCGCCACGACTGTTCGATCCCAACGGACACCGATAGAACCGAACAGAGGACGATCAATACCTTTTCCCGCATTTTTGCGATTCAATCTGCAACATTCGTTGGTGGCAATTAGGTGCTTGAAGGCAGAGCGCTATAAACATAAGTGTCACGCTATAAGTGTTGGTTTGAGGCGGCGGCATTTTAGGATGTTTTTGTCTTGCCGACGCGGTGGCCGTCTTTATATATCGGGACTTTACGCGTTTAAGCTTTCCCGGGGGGATAACGTAATTACGCGGATTTTTATAGTAATTAAGCAGGTGAGATGAATTCGAAGCTCCTAAAACTCGCGACGCGTAAAAAACGCGCGTAATTCGAACATTTCAAATGACGATTTAAAGAGCATTTTCAAGACTAATGTTTGTATTCTATATATTATACATACATTATACATATTTGTATTGTATATAATTTATTTACTTTTTATTTAATTTATTAAAATGTATTATTTATTGCTTCAAGTGTGCATATATGTGTCATTTATTCATAATTATATTAATATTATATTAATATTAATTTATATATTTTTTAACAAAAAACAAAACAAACAAAAATGCTTTTTACAAAAATTAAGATTTATTATATAAATTATTTTATTGTCAATTTTTTTATTGTAAGCACATTTTATTAAAATTTCTTATTATTATATTCTTATTAAAGTCTCTTAATATTTTCCAATTTGATTTCGTTCGGTGTAGTTTTCTCTTAGAATTCCATTTCTGATTCATCGATCGCCGCACCGTGTGCTTTGAAGTTCGAAACAACACGCGACTCGTAAAACCGGCGAATCGCGCGTTTAATGACTACGATCGACGCGTCAAGCCGGTGCCCGCGTGAACTCAAACGTCGAACCCGTGCCGCGAAATTCATAAATTCACGACGCGCGTCCCAACAGGCACACTCGACACGACCGCGCGAAATCGGCGACGAGTAAAAAGCCCGACGTTGTTTGTCGATTGAATTATCCGCGTGAATTGGCGCTTGATTGGCCGCGAGCGCGCGCACGTGCGAACGAAAATTGCGTGCCTTGGCGCTCGTCCGAGCCCGGAGGGACGTCGGTGGTTTCGCGATCGCCGCCCGTGGGAATAAACGTCCGTCCGATTCGGCACTAATAGCGCGCGATTGACGTGAGATCGGCGAATTTAACGCGACACTCAGTGACAAACGCCTTGCGAATTTGCGTCGCTCGTTGACGTTGATTGAAGGGTGTTCCGATTCAGGCGGTCAGCTTGAGTACTTTTCTCTCTCGCTCGTTTTTTTTTTCTTTCTTTTTTATCCTTTCTTGTTTCTTCGTCATTTGACCGGATACAAACAGAAGATAACGCGCAAAGTATAAAGGGATCCGATTTGATTGCCTACCTGACCTTGGATTGTTTACAAACACTATTGCCGTTTATTTTTGTTTCGAATGTTTACAAACAACGCCCGTTCACGGAAAGTTGTGGTAAATATTATTGTATCAGGCTCGAGCGTTGTTGTTGCGTTATTTGTTGTCATTGAATACGTGTTGTTTAAAGCGAGGGGAAATAGGTTAATTCAAAATGAAGCCATACCGGCACGCGTGTCAGCGAAAATCGTTCGGACCGTTTCGACCGTGAATTATTTTTGCGCAAAGATGCGTGTTTCGTTGCGAGTAATCGTCTTGAAAAGAGAAAAAGAAACGCCGAAATAAACAAAGGGGAGAAAGAAAAAAGATCGTGCAACCTTTATTCGCGCAAAACGGACGAAAAGAGGCGCGCGTTTCAATTACGTTAACGATTTCCGGAAACGCATTAACGGCGCGCGTTACAGCGAAGTGTTGAATGGGCGGCGTGAACGCGGACGCCTGGCATTCGCCGCGCGGAAAAACCGTTGCGTCGATCGAATCTTTTGCCCCAGTTTGTGGAAACGGCCGGCGAAGAGAAGACAACCGGTTGCAATTACACGGAATACGGATTGCGTCATCGCGCATGTCGGATGTTAAACGGTTAATTGATGTCGGGCCAATTATATCCGTTGCGGAAAAACGGTGAAATGGCCGAAAGCGATCGAAAGAAAAACGATTTCGAGCGAACTAATGAAAAGTATACCGATGTGTATGTATATATAAATATATATATATTTATAGATATAGGTTTTAAACTTGACGCGAATCTGTACAAATTGACGTCATCGAATCTGAAAGTTCCGTTTGGCCGAAGTTCGGTTTTCATGCCGATTTGAATTGCGTGGGATGACGACGTCGTAAATGGCCGTCGACGGGTCCGTCGAACCGGATATGCCGCGGGTCGCGGACAGGCCGTCCTTTGCGATTAATCGGCGCGCCGGTTTCGGCTTCGACGCGGTCAATTGGCGCCACGCGCAACGAAGTTCGCGCGCGATCGCGATCGATCGGTTCGCGCTTAATGAGCATTTCATCCGTGAAATGAACGGGCGCGCGCGCGCGCACGCTGATTTGGTATGTAACTGTAATAAAAGAAATCTGCATCTACGATTAAACTCTTGATGAATATTTATGGCAGTGAATCTACTTATTAAAATTACGAAACTTCGAAAGCTATTAATAAGGAGCGTAAATTTTCATTTGATGTAATTATTATTACAATAATTTCTTTTCCTTTCTTTCTGTTTTTTTTTTGTTCCCCTTCAAATTTCCTACTTTAATTATGCGGAAATCGAGACGCGTGCCTTTTACAATTCGAAAATTATTCAAAAAGTTGTGCGCGCGAGCATGCCCGCGATCATTGATTGATGTCCCGAGTTATGTTAATTCGATCGACACAGAGAAAAGAAGAGAAAGAGAGAGACAAGCATTAAGAAAACGCGCTGAAACGTAACCGATTTTGCTCGCTGCAGTCGCGATGGGACCGATCGAACGCAATCGGCGTTTGCTGTTTTGGTTTTGGCCCGAATCGCGACGAATCGGTAGCGGACCGGTCTATCAATTACGCGATTTGTCTTACGTCACGGCGGCGGTTTTTTTTATTCCCGGTCTCTCCGCACTGGATCTTGTAATTGGTCGACAAAAACGAGATCGGTTTTTCTTGGCTCGCGCAACCTGCTTTTGAGTCGGCTTGCGACAATCAGACGTCCGTGTGTCATATCGCGAGCTCGATTCAATCGCGAATCGCGTTCGACGGTTGCGATCCATTAACGTCGACGCGATTTCAGTTATGCCGATAACGATATTCCGAATACGATTATATAGTAATAATAATAATAATAATAACCATAATGACAATAACAATAAGTCGCAATTGTTATAATCGTTATACAATTTGTTATCGTAATCGTAACGACAGTGAAACCACGACGATAAGTAATATAACAAACGAGTATGACAAATGTTGCGATTGCGCAAATGGGGGGGGGGGAGGGATAAAATGAAAGTCTGTATTCAAATTATGCGCGTAATCGTGAATCAATCATTCATGAGCTTTGAATTTAATATTGCTGATCGTTTGCGATTTACCTGCGTGTCGCGTATTCCAACGCCGCGGATTAGAACGAACGAACCGACGAAGTCGCGCGCGGGCAAACGCCGATCCCGAACCGGGCCGATCGATCGCGTTGGAGAATCGACCGACTCGTGGGCCCGCTGACGTAGCCGCTTTTCGTTCGGCCGTTTTCATTGTCGGCTCTCTTCGCACGGCCAATCAGCGATATCCGCTCGGTGAAAGAAGAACGAAAGCGATATATCCGTTCGCGATACCGATCTTTAATTTCCTCATACGCGCGCTGAGAAAAGTCAAGTTGAACGCCGTTGCATTATGAATGGGAAAAGTGGGGTGTTGCTGATAATCTGATTAAACAAAAGTGTTACGCGAGTGAATTAAAATTCACAATTATATAATAATAATAGTAATTTATAACGTTCAATTAACGGGGAATTCCCTCAGACGTAGCGGTTTGCTGCGGATGCAAGAATTAGTACAATTTAGATCCGAAATGACATATATATACGAGTAATAATAATAATAATTATTGTAATAATTTCGGAAATTATTAATAACTCGGAAAAAATCCGTATAAATTGAATATCACGAATGCGACTTAATTCGACTCAAATAAGACGTTCAATGATCTCGTTTTAAGACAGCTGATGTCTTAAACGATTCGCTTATGTCTTAAAGTTTTTAAGCGATAAAAGCGTCGAGAGAAGCAAATCAAAAACACGAAAATGAAAACATACGAAAAGTCGATTGCAAGGTGTTATAAAGTAATAATCATAACAATACGAGCAAATCGGTTACCCGTGTATCAAAACGTCTGAATACCCACAATCGGCGATCCCGATTAGCTTCCAATAATCGGCCGGACCCTTTCGGCGTGATTTTCAAAGGCGACGAACCGACCGCGCGAACCGGCCGATGCCGCGATCGGCGCGGAGATCGGCACGGAGATCGGCGCCGTTACCGGGACGACACTTGAGCGGAGCACAGCACTGAGTCGGTCGCGGCACTTTGCACTTTGCCGTCAAATTGGCGGGTTTTACGAGCGCCCGTAAAACGGCCGACGAGAAGCCGCGCGCGACAAGGACGCAAGTTGCGCGGGGGAGGGCGCGCGAGCGAGAGAGGCAACGCGCGATCGGGAGACGGAACGGATTTGCTTTCGTGCGAAGAAACCGAAAGCGGTCGGCTCGTTAGGCTCCGAATGCGTCGAAAGTTTTTTGTGCGCGAGAGCGATCCTGAAAGAGAGACGCCGACGGACAAAGACGGCGCGCCGAGTCGGTGTTTATGTATGTATGGAGATATATATATATATATATATATATATATGATATAAAGGAGAGATGCTTACGCTCTTGAAACTGAAAGGTAACTGAACGTTCCAGGTGACTCGGCTATGTGCACTTGGTGGTTTTGAAGCTTGGTGGGACAGCACCTCCTACCCAAAGTGTACGTAACAATGATCCATAAACGCCCGTTTCTTCGCTTCGCGATTGCGAATATATACGATTCGAAAACGCGCGGCCGCCGGGGTGCCGAAAACAAGCCCGAGCGGAGGCCTCGCAACGGATTTTCGATTGGTTCGGGTACTTTTGATTTTGCGTCGCGCTTTTCAATTGCCAGATTATCGTTAATTAACGATAATGGGTGTTGCAAACAATTGGCAAAATTAGGTTTCCATTGATGGTTAAGTTAAATAATTAATTGAAGTGAAATATACATATATGCGATGATAACTTTTGAGCTGTCGCTGTATAGTCTTAATTTAAGACACTTCAACGCATTAGGTTAAGGCATTAGTGTCTTGGATGAAGACAGTAGTTTGATAAGTTTTTGTAGGAATAAGGGACAGGGTGTTGTGCTTTTACACACAGAAAAATATTTTGTTATGATTTAAAATTTATGTTTTTAATATTTTGCAATGAAACTTTTATAGCGCGAACTAATAATTGTCATGTTTTGAAACTCGGCGCGTTTAAAAGAGAAATAAAAATGGATTTTACAAATTATGTTTTTATTTTAAATTTATATATTTTAATTTTAAATTATATTTCTTTGATTTTAATATATATCATTTCTGTATATAAATGCAGAAAAACGTTGCATTAAAATTACTGAAAGTTCAGTAAATGTTTTTAAAAACACGGTAACCCAAGGAAGACAACATAAAAATTCAGTCAGAAAATACCGAAATTTTATTGTAAACATTGATGAATTTTCGGTATATGTTTACAAACATTCATCATTGTTTACTGAAAAGTTCGGTATTTTCTGACTGAATTTTTGTTTTGTCTGTGAGTTACTGTGTCTTTAATATTTAACATTTAGTGCAACATTTTTCTGCGTTTAAGTACACTGAGAAAACAAATATTTAACAATTTACTATATATTATACCAAAAGTGGACGATACGTGAAAACACGTTTTTGCGTGTGTGAAAATTTAACTTCATTTTTTTCCATTGGAAGCGGTAAATTTTGAAACAATATATATATATCTTATGCTGCAAAATTATTATCGTAAATAATTCGTTGGAATTTTATTATTTTTGTCAATTAATTTACAGGAACATAAATTCTGTTGATGGAAATAAACAAACTTAATTACAGGAATATGGTGGGATCGAATTAAGGCAATTTCCATAAAAAAAATTGGAAAAAAGGTTTTCCAATTTCACGAAATCGAAAACGGCCAACTGAGAGGTTAAATTGATCAGTGCGATTTGAAGGTTCATGAAAATTTAAATGAAATTGATATTAATGTTATTATTATCATTGTTATTATTATTATTATTATTATTATTTCCGCCCAAAACGTTACGCAATCGCGGCGTTTGTCCGACATCGACTTTTTTTTTCGTACAATTTTGGCCGATTTGAAAAAGCGACAAAAATGGGACAAAGAAAGTGTTCTCGCTTGTCTTGATCGGTAAGGTCAGACGGGCTTTTTTTCACGCGTAACGTTCGTTACAATGACAATCGGTCGGACGTAATAATCGGGACCGCGCATGTCACTCGCGTGTCACAGTCACGACACGAATGCGTCGTTTCGGGGGCCGGACTTTTTTTTACGCGCGCGATCCCATTTCCGGTTATGCATAAACATTCGTTGCGACACACGTCGTGGATTAGAAATTACAATTTGTTTCTAATTAATCAAAAATTTATGACACCGAGGAAACATTCACGGGCCGAACTTTATTTTTTGTTCTACTTTCTGATTTCGGGTTCGCGTAATGGACAGTTTATGTAACATTACGAACAATAATTCTTTTTATTTAACAATTTGATGAAATGGGTTCGGACGGCTAAACAGACTCGGACGACTTGGGGGCCGGGAAAAAAAAAGAAAGATAGAGAGAGAGAGAAATAGACAGAAAAAAAAACAGACCGAAGTTTATATAACGCGTAATAATTATCTCGAAACGTATAGAATATACGACAATTGAATCGGATTTAATCAATTTTTTTTTACACTAAAACATTTCGTAATGTTGCATATAAACTATATATAATACTTATTATTACGGCATTTGATATAATTTGCGTAACTTCGAGACGTATATAAATTTCCATTATACGTGGATAATGATTAATACAATATATTATATAATATATATCCACGAGATATAAATCATTTTGCGCGGGTTTATATATCGAAAGCAAGAATTTGAATGGGATTTAATATACTAATGAAATTAAGTAGCAATCGCCGTTGGTTTGATTTGTTGAACACGAAACGTACATAATTTAACCTCATTTATATTGATATTCGTATATGTGTATATACGATATATATATATATCTATCTATATATATAATGTATACATAAATACGCGCGTCGGTTCACTTTTCATTTTAATTCAATTTCTGTTCAATTAACGACTACGCCCGTAATAATATAGTTTCAATTAGTTACAAATCCAAACGCAGATATGACAAATCGCAAAAATCAATTTGAACATCTCGAACGGTGCCAAAACACTGCATGCGCGAAGCTTTTTCCTCGGGCAATGACGAGTGCCGTTTTGAAGATAACGCTGCTGCTTATAATAACGTAATACGTTATAATCATAAACATTATAATACGTCAGTTACAGGGATGATAACGCGGGGAGATAAAGTGGCGCAGTTTGATTTTTATTATTTACTTTTTTTTCTTTATTATCAGATGTTTGTTATTTTGTAAACAATTAATAGCTGACTTTAATGATGACGAACGTGAAGAAACGGAGTTTCTTCTTCCTTTTTTATATATAATATGTTTTTACGAGATTTAGAAATACATGTTACTTTATAGCAAAAAATTTTGTTACATTTTTACTGTAAAATTCTGTAATTTTTATAACAACTTTTACTGCACTTGGACAGTAATTTTCGTGTGTGA
This sequence comes from Psilanteris sp. ZL-2020, assembly GCA_022817085.1. NCBI lineage: Eukaryota > Metazoa > Arthropoda > Insecta > Hymenoptera > Scelionidae > Psilanteris > Psilanteris sp. ZL-2020. The sequence continues at coordinate 5,811 of JABFQC010001276.1, read as the reverse complement.
GGAATGTTTTTTCGTATTTTGTTCTTTGTTCAACTGAAAGCGTGAATGGTGTGTTTTAGGATGATAGTTCGACCTACAAAGGATATTTGACATATTACTGCTTTAAGTATTTTTTTCATATATATATATATATATATTATTATTAAAATATATTAATATTTATTAGATACTTTTGCAGGTAGGAAAATGTTACTTTTCGGAATATTGTCATAGATCCATATATATATATATATATATAAGCAGAAAAAAAAATTTGTCATATTTAGTCAATCTTTGACTAACGTAGTCACCAAAAGTATTAATATACGAACAAGCGATCTAATTGTCATGCGTTGACAATAAAAATGTTGAATAAGTCAATTTAAGGTTAAAGGTTGACAACATTATTGACAAATTTAGACAATTATATTTATCGTTGATATATTCGCTGTTTCAGACAACCCTACATTTTTCTGTGTACATAATCCAATAACTTTTCATTCGGGATCATATAAGATAATAATAATAATGTTACATGCGGTTATGAAATGTATATTTGTACAAATGGTAATTAAGTTGACTAATATAAATTAGATTGGGAAAAAAAGTTGTCTGAAAAATGGTCGTATATTTAAATAATTAAATAATTTACACCATTGACTACATATATATTTTTTATTATGACACTATTTTTAGTAAGCGTAGTATACGTACGTAGTACGTAGTGTACGCACAGAAAAGAGAAATATGTAAAAATTACAATATTTGACTGGCAATCGAAAGATATCGAAACAAACGTTTCGAAATACAACGAACTTACAATATATTACGATTTAATGATTTTTCAATCTGCATCAAGGGAAATGATGCTGCAAAATGGTCCAGCTGAAATAAACTATAAAAGTAAACGCAAAGTCAACAAAATGTAAACAAATATGATCGATTTCAGTGAAAAAATCTTACTGGTTTTAACAGCTTGGAAAAATATAATTTAAACATGACAGCCATACGGATATGGTTATTAATTCTTATTAAACAGAATCATTAATTAGGGTTACTTCAGCTAAACAGTATTTACATTAATAATTCAAATGTAGCTGCACTGAGAAACAAAATATTGCCCGAGATAATAAATGTATAAGTGGATTGTATCGAAGAGAATTATGTAATTAATGTCGTCAAGTAAAGATCGATTAATTAAGACACTTGCGTCTTAAATTAAGACATCCCTAGGTTTTATTTAAGACGCTGATATCTTAAATTAAGGTTCTTATTTTAATATTAAGTTAATGAAATTTCAGAATAGGATAATTGTCTTAATTAAGACACTTGCGTCTTAAATTAAGACGCTGTTATGTTAAATCAAGATTTTATTTTATTATTATATCAATGAAATTCTAGATTAAAAATCATAGTGTCTTAATTAAGATATATGTGTCTTAAAGTAAGACGATTAGTTGTAAGGAATTGTTTATTAACATTTAAATTAAATAATATCATCATTATAATGTATTAAATGCATTATCGTGATTCTAATACCTGTATTTGATAATGTGCAATTATTTTGTATGTTTGAAGCGGTCTTTTATTTCAACTAAAGGCCATTTCTGAATTATATAGAAAGTCTTAGATTTGTTTGGCTACTCTGAATATACGGTTTAGTTCTTATTCTGATCCGACAATATTGCTGATTGAACCATATTTCTATTAGTATATATGCTCTCCGTCAATCACAAGATAATATAAAAATTTGGATCCACACAAAAAAGTATTTCTTTTTGTATTAAAAATCGTAATCACGGTTGATCCCGTATACGATGCCCAATTCACGATATAAACAGTATTTTTTCACGATTTATTTTACTGACAAAAAACAGTAACATTGTCATTCGCCGTTTATTGTCTAGGCAAATGTCTTTGACTGCGAACATTAGTTGAATTCTATAATAAAATTATTCGCTTGTTTTTTCTGGCGGCTCGACGGCCGACGAAGCTATACAAACAGCAACGGATCAGATCAGCTTTTGCTTTCGAACGGCAACAACCGATGCCGCCGATACTGCCGAAGTGGTAAAAGTTGCGCTCGCAAGTAAAACGATAATTTATCAATTAAAAGAAGAAAGTGCGCCGCGCGGTGTCGTTCGAGAGTCTCGCTTAAAACGATTGTTTATGGCGCTGCGGCGAATGATAAGCCGAATTACGCGTCCGTGTTTGTTTAGGCGAAGAATCGCAAATGACTTTAAAAATCCATAAAACGCGAATGAAGCGACGGATTACGTAAAGCAACGGGCGCGCTTATAATTCGCGAGACAACTTTAAATTTGATGTTGAACACATATACATATATATATATATATATATATATTATATATGCATACAGCAGAAGTGTGGAATATCCGTCGATGCAGCGTGAAACCGATGGTCGAACCCGCGACGACATTCACAACCGTAATGTTCAACATCAAATTTAATGTTTTATATTTATTTATACACAGAGAACAATTGTACAGAAAATTTTAATGTTTTTAATAGTAATGAAAAGATATGTATGCAAAAATAAAAATATTCATGTTAAAATTAAATACTGAATTAACAGAATAATATACTATTTTCTTATACTATTTTCTTTAAAAACTACAATTTTTAAAACCAAAATTACTGTTAAAAACAGTAAAGTTTTCTGTTATATTTCTCTCGGTGTATATATATATGGTTCGAAATGCATAAAACGATAAGCTCGTAAAGCCAAATTCGGATTGAGCCGTATACGTGATATTATTACAGTCGTACCGGTCTACGAAAACTTTTACTTTCGAAATCTTCGAAAATGAAAATTAGTAATCAAAGAAAAAAAAACGGCTTTTAGATGTGTAGGCGATTTTCGGAATTACGCAACTGCGTTCCACGTGTACAACGAAAGTCCATTTCGTATTAACTAGCGAGAGAATGTGATTCGGATGGAACGATAATTGCACGGAAGACGGATATAATTATGTGAACAAAAATTAGAAATAACAATGATAATATTGCAGATATTAAATGTTACATTTTCAGTTTCGATCGCTTACATCGAATTGTATTTGTAAATATTATTACTTTAATTGTTTAGTTTTCAGAAAGCGACAATAACCGTGAAAAAGAAAGAAACAGATTCCGGTCTGTCAAGGTTTATTTGTAAACATCACGATAAAGGTTATCATTGTTTATTTATTATTTATCTGTTTACTAATTTTTTTATTAATCTTTATTTAAACGAAATAATGTCAAGAAAATTATTGCTCGCGCAATAATGTAATTAACAGGCGTAATTAGAAAAGCATTAAACATTCCACTTGATCTTTATTTGTTCGAAATATAGCTTTCGTTAATAAGTTTATTAAAGATGCGGGCATTTACCAATTCCACGGCAGGCTACTTGATTTTAACGAACGTTGGAGAACAAATTTTGTATATAGATATTATCGGCATGTGCAATCATTACGGAAATTGAATCGAATAAATTAGTAAGCAATATTAGGTAAAGCTTTAAAATATACTTTAATAAACATTAGCAAAGGCAATTGTTGATTCTCAGAAATGACCGCAACGCGACAACAATGGGCTACAATAATATAAACATACATAGGATAAGCAGTGTTTTGCGACACTCGAAAGGTCGCACGAACTTTGTTTATACGCCACGACTATATATGTATTTAATTATTAGAAATAAATGATTTTGTAAGTGACGGGCATTAATCAATACGACGAATTATACAAGCAAATATGACTTAATGTATACTGAACTGCGCAATACCGATAAATACGTTTATGACACTAGTGACGCCAATATAATGACACTCGTAAGATCCGTTACGTTGCACAAAACCGGTGCCGAAAAGTAGTATACGTCGTTATTTCGATCGCACCGTTTTCACGCGCGAGATTCCGATGGTTCGTTGCGAGGCATTAAGGAAAAGAAAGAAAGAAAAAAAATACTTTATCTTTTGCGTGTTGCGTTTTCAGTGAACAGAAGGGGCGAGAAATTATGGAGCGAACGAGAATTCAATGTTACAGATTCCCTTTGTATACAAAAACTTTCCCAATCGATTCTCCCGGTGCGTTCCATTCCGTTTCTCGGAACGGATCGCGTCGGTGACGAAACGACCGAGCGCGAGCGACGCATTATATAAAGAATGCGAATGGCGACCCCACGCGTTCTGGGGAAATTGCAGAGCTTGCGAAACCGCGCTCTCTCGTTTTGTCTTCACGCGCGACACTTCCGTTTCTGCTTGGATCAAACAAATACGCGCAAACAGGTTGCAAATTCGTTTACAGTTGCTCGCAAAGTGGCACACTTACGAGCGATTTGTTTTCTGCCGCGAGATCTTGAAGTTTCTTTCGAAACAATGCGCGCGTGTATGTGTGTGCGCGCTAGAGCGAGATCGAAAAGTACGCGGATGATGGGCTTGTGAGATTAGCGCTTTGATAGGTGATTGTACGTAATGCGTGCAAATGTCTTAACGAAGATAATGCGAATTGTTATATAAAACGAACGAAAACTCGTTTATGAATTATATAGAATTATCATTCTGACCCGTAATGTTTATGTTTCGGTGCAAAACAATGAAGACAAGAAACTGCCGAAATAATGAACTTGATGCGAGGGTTTGTTTTTATTTTTATTTTACGGGTTGGTACGTTTTCTTCCTCTCTCTCTTTCTCTGTCTTTTAATTTATGATTCCTGAAGTGAGATAACGCAGACAACGCAAAAATAAAAAAATAAAATAAAAAGTACTGTACGTAATGTAGTAACATTTTCATCACGGGTAATCAAATATGCTAATTATGTAGAATTTCGTAATATATGTATTATATTAATTTTTATAGCAATTTCAAGCTATCCAACTTTGCTTACTTAATATATATACGAATTATTTTCTGTTATTTTTCTCAGTGCACGTTCTACGCCATGCCAACGTATTTCTATCGCATAAGTATTTGGAATTGATAAGGAGGTATCTTTTGGGTTTCAAAATTTAACATGAATTACTCGACAACCAACGCTTTTAACTGACTAAATGTTTTTGCTTACAAACATATGATGTTTGACAAGTATTGTTCAATGATTAGGTGTATTTACTTTAAGTGTAGTTTTTAAAAAGTGGAGTATATATTCATATAAAAAAATACAAATTAAAACTACAGCGTTTATTATTCCACGACAAGATCGGAATAAATTTTCCACCTGGAATCCGAAGGATTATTTATACGAACAATATAAATACATTTCTGTTATTTAATTGAGCTTAATTTTGAATTTCCCAATAATTACAATAATTGTAATTATTAATTAAACAAATAATTTCCTTAGGACTTCAAACTTATAATTCATAATATATATTTATTCTGTAAAATTTAGTAAATTTATTTGAATCGTATCGAAGGTAGAGTACATTAGTGTTAAATATGAAATGTTTATAATCTAAACATTATAATTTTAATGAATTAGACTTAAAATAACTGGAATATTTACCTCCATGAAACAATAGTTTTTCGCAGAAAACATTAATTCGAATGGAATTGTCGGTTATCGAGTAATTAATGTCACAATTTGGAACCCGAAAATTACGGCACGTCGTGTCCATACCTATTTCAAAAACGCACGCATAACAGAAATGCGTATATAAACAACGGCAATCGACCTTGGCGTTAAGTGTTGTAAATAAGAAAAAAAAACAAAAACAAAAAAGTACTTGCTATGAATACTTAAGGTAGTACTAATGAAAAATAAAAATCAATGGAATTGTTTGAAATTTCACTCAATTAAAATATGAATAATTGCCTATAAT
>JABFQC010001275.1:0-20153 GCA_022817085.1 Psilanteris sp. ZL-2020 | reverse complement strand
GCCCTAAAGAGGTCTGTATTAATTTTCTTCGCAAGTTTCATATATAAACAAAAAATCCCACATTCATAATAATTATAAATAATAAATATATTATTTTGAATTTTAGAAAAACCATATTATTTAGAAGGTAATAATTGTGATAAAATTATTTAATTTGCTTGTTTTATAAAACAAGCAAATAATATTCAATAGAATTATATATTTAAAAATGAATATTAATTTATAAATAATTAAATAAGCATTGTATCAATAAATATATTGTAATGATATTTTAAGCAATTTAATATATAATGATAATAATTAAACTCAGGGTATTATAATAAATAGTATAATAAACAATTTCAACAAATATCAACACCATTGTATTTCTATCTATTTATTATCCTTTTTTACATTAGTAAACTAAATATTTGTTTGACATTACAATATATTTATTACTATAAGGTTTAATTTACTATAAGCCAAATAATATAAAAGATTATGATAGATTTCGTTGTTAACCTTTAGTGTGACAAATTTAAGAAATTAAATTTATCATATTACAATATTTGCATTTTGCAATAGATTTTCAATAAATTGTATAGGTATGTGAATATTATTATTTTAATAAAGCGTCCAATTTATTTTATAGATTCTACAATTTGTAATAATTATGTAAATATGAAAAAATGATAATCAACTCAAACAATAGTTTTAATTATTGTCTAAAAACAATTTCCTTTTCATTTTATTTGTAATCGATTAATATATGAGCACTAACTACAGATATTCTTGTTTTACATTCTGCGACAGTCATTAAAATATGGGAATGTAAAATGAATAAATTTTTATCAGGATCATAATGAATCTTTATTGAATTGATCTGCCTTAAGTATACATGATATCTGTGAAATGTAATTAGAGGATATGCTCACACTAAGTTCCTGATATTCGTAGGTGGTGGGTGTATAAAATATAAATACTTAGATAATTATTTGCACTGTTAACAAAACATTGTACAACTCTTTAATATTTATGGTATATTATTTAATCATTAATTAGTAATTTAAATTTAATGAAATCATTATTTTTAATCAACAATAATAGTTATGTTAAAAAATACAAAAATATTGTTTATTAAATAATAATAACCTTGTTTTTAATTTACTATTATATACTAAGTATTATTTAAGGTCAACTTTAAAATAGAATTAAAAATATGTTCTGTGTATAGAAATTGTTTATTTAAATATTATAAAATTGTTTTTTACACATTATTATCCTATTTATTATTCAATTACTTGTTTAACCTCTTTAACATTTTATTTTATTTTAATATTTTAAGGTATTTATTTTCTTCTATGATATTACGAAATATAAAATTCTACATTTTTTCTGCTTAATAAATATATATTTTGCTAAATTGCAATACCAATTGTATTGTGTTATTAATAAAACTTAATACTTTAGAAAATCAATCTTTATTCAAATTACATTATGTTTGTATACATTTTCTAATTTAAGTTTTAAATTAAATGCTGTATATACACACATACATTTATACATGAAGGAATTTTATTGTATATTTGAATAATACAGCAAAATATTCACATAAAGAAAATTAAATGAAAATACTATTGAATTTATGACTATTAATTATAATAAAAAATGCTTTAATATTTTATGAATTGTTTGAAAATGATACGTTCCAAAAATACGTATGTACACATTTTACTGTTATAATTAAATTAATGTTTTATTAACGAAGAATTTTATTATTAAAAATTAATTTTCTATGAATTGCTCCAAAATTAGTATATCATTACATGATTATTGTTGATTTTGTATAGAATGTACCCTTCTGTACACTGTTATTTAAAATCTATTATTATGATCAATTGTATTGATTAAGATTCATTATACATTTTACTGGTTTTCTTGTATTCACCTCTAAATGTTATAATTTAAATTTTACATTATACTAATAAATGAGTAAGATAAAGTAATTTTTGTATATAATTTATATTTTATAATAAAAGAATCTTGATCTTTATGTATGATATTAAACATTTTAAAACACTACTTCATAATATAAATTATACTACTGTATTCACATTAATATTAATAAATAATATGAGTAACTGTATAAAAGGAGGGTTTTGCTATCAGAACAAAAAAAGAATTACATGCACCTGTCAGAAAACTAAATTACATAAAGGTGCAAGTAAAAATTTTAATTATTCAAAGGAATGAAGAAGAATGACTTAGATAGAGGAGTTTTGATTAGATAATACAAAATCATTAACGCGGTTTGAAAAATGTAAAAGTATGCAGTAGCGGCCAGTAGCCGCGTCGGTGCAGTCACGTGATCCTTTGTGCAAATTATGATCGCGCGTATGTAGCGCCACGACGCGGTAGCCGGTGGTACTTGGCAACCACTGCAGGCGCTCGTAGCGCAACGAACGCAGTGACCAGCAATGAGCAGTGGCCAGTTAGCCTCGGCGGCGTAACGACGGTTATTTTTGATTCGCGCTCCAGCGTAAGATTTGCGACAGCGTACGTCGCGAACCAAGCGAACATTCGTTCTTTTTTGTTCGTTCCGTTTTCCATTTGCGCGCCTCGACAACAACGCTGTGGACGTCTGTATGTTTGTGACCACGGCCAAACGCGCTTTTCGTAACGAACCAAGGAACAGTTAGTCAGCAGCGAGCCGTCGTACGCTCGTTTTCTTGATTCCCGGGGCCAACGCAGCGATGCCACTCCAAGTTCCAAAAGCGCTTGAAACATAACCTACCATCCGTAACGCAGTGTTATCATTGTGTACATATAAAACACGATTATAAATACACACCCACTAATACATCAATACGTTATAAGTCCATATTGTATATGCGCATAAAGCATATACATACTGAATAATATATAAATATATATATATATATATATATATATATATAAAATATATATTTATATATGTATATAAGTATGTGTATGTAAATGCACATACATATCAATATACCTAAACGCGAGTGCGTGGATGTGTACATGCCTAAACGTCACGAATACGGCTATTTCGCGTGTGTGTGAATGTGCCTAATGATGGATGTGTACAAATATTGCAGCGCATAGTTGTGTTTGGAACAATGTCACGCGTCGTCTGCGTTTGACGGCAGATGGACGCAATTACGAATCGACGATCGAGCATCCGCAAGGAGAAAGCAGTGCGCGAAGCAACGCGCGTGTTCGCTGACGCCGTCTTGATGTGCGATCAGTAACCGGGACCCTCGGGAACACGCGGCACTCAGCCGTGCGCCGAATGTCTTCGCCATAATTTCAAGGTTAGTGCGCGCCACTCCCGGCCCCGTCCGGATCCGATTGTTGTGCACGCCGTTATTATTTGTTTATGCCATTCGTCTTTGTCTCGCGCCGTTCGCGAACCCGATTCGAGCTTGCGCTGCTCGCTTTTCAAATTTGCCGAACCGAAAACCCGAGGCGATTTATCTTCCCCCGCGGCCGATTCCGCGAGCATCCGAAATCGTAAGCGAATTTCGCGTCGGGTTTAAAGCGTCCGAATAAAGTTATTTTCGGGCGCATTTTTGTCGCGATAAAAACGGTTATATATACCCCGCTCATTGTTGTAACAAATATCGAAGCGAAGTACACGCGAGCGCCCGCATACGAGTATATATATATATATTTATTGGTCTACGTTTGTTTACATATAACATATATATAACTCGGGTTTTTAATCCTGTAAACCAACTCTATTCCAATTTTCTAATCGAATTCGCTTTGTGTCGTAATAAAAGTTTCTCCTCCAGTTGAGTCGCTTACAGTATTGATACCGCGGTTGCAGTACCAAAGCCCTTTGATTAGTGGTCTGGCCGAAAATCGGATCTTGCACTGAAGTCAGTCATAATTCTCGACGAACTTTTACTCCGAAATGAATGTTTTCACGTATGTACGGAAACCGTCAACTTTCTATTTGTTTTACGCATTCGCAGTCTGCATTTCGAGTGATTGAAACGCTAATAACATTAGTTTTTATTTTTTTTACACCCGATCTTTTCGTTGGCTTTAATTTGAACGTCATTGCGAATCAGTTCGTTGCTAATAAACCGAGCCGGTTCGAAGTGTTCGCGGGTCGGCATGAAAATTTGAACGAACGCAAAGAAAATGTGCCCGAAATGACACGCCGGGGTTTATAAAACGAATCGAAGCCGCGTCGCCGAACGTAGCAATAATTAAACGCTCGCGCGTTTTTGAACGAACGCAATGAAATTGAGCAAAGCGATTCTCCGATCTTGGCTCGAGTATTGATTTATTTGAAATCGAGTTTCCACCGGAGCTTCGGCGTGTGCTGCGAAGTCGAAACATACGTGCCTCTGAATTGACATTCCGGGCATATTTATAATCAAGTCCGTGAGAAATGCCGAAGACTCGAGTCCGAAGACGCTTCAAAAATACTTAACGGTTTGCAGTATTCAGTCGCCGCGCAGTGCGGAATTATTAACGCCCGCAGCGAACTCGGCAACTCGATACGAGTGCGCGATTTGTTTTCTTTAAGTGACGATTATCGGGCTGCGCTTAAGAAGCACTTTTCTTTCTCTCAATCCGCGCGGCTTAACGCGCGCGAAAATGGATTATTCTGTCATTCGCGCGCCACGCGTCATTTCATTGAAATTTGCGCTCACTTTGTGTACAAACGATATGTCCAATGTCGTTGCATACAGCAGTGCTCGCGTTTTTTAAGCCGAAAGCTGTTTAGGGTCGGACGCTTTGGTGGCCGATGTTTGGATGCTTCTACGAATTGCGTGCAATTTTTACAACGCGAAACGCAAGATTTAGCATTGATTTGTCGTTATTAATGGCAGCCAATTATTGAATTATCGTTAAAAATATAAATTTCGGCGATTTAATTTCTTGCACTGATTTAAAGAGTCAAAAAAAGAAAAGAAGAAAATTGCATCGGCATACTTTATATTAAACGTGTAAGTTTGTTATGTTAAATTTGTACATACTTTGACATTTGATAGTGAAGACGAGGACTGATAAATAAATTGAATTTTTGTATATTGTTAAATGTACTATTACGATCTTGTAATATTCACAAAATTATATTCGATGCATAATCCTTTGTTCTTGTTTGCGCATCGCATACTGCTTTTAGAAGAAAAACTTCTTGACTATATTTAAAGAGTAAATGTTTGTATAATTTGATTAAAAATTTAAATTTACAATTAAAACGAATTGATGTTATTAACGATCTGTTTACAAATATATTAAACGTCAAAGCACTGACGAGAGAAAGAAAAAATAAATTTAGTTTTTCGACACCGAATAGGATTAAATGTTTTAAGTAAATATAATATAAATTATAATAAGTATTCTCGTGATAAAATAAATATATATATATATATATATATATATATATATATAATATCCTGTAGTAATATTTAAATAAGGATTAATTATTACTAACGTATACATTTTTATTATAAAAACAGATTAAAAAGTAAAATGTTTCATTAATTTTAATTTGGTGGCAAAGTTTTAAATAACTTTTTTTATATAACGGCGAAGAGACGCGTATTTATATAAAAAGATTTATAACAATGCGCCACGTATGCACATCGATATATACCAGACATTAAACATATCTAATGTCTCTTAATTGAAACAAATTGATACTTACATTTATCGTTTTAAGAATTCGCGAAAATAAAACCGGATGAAATTAAAATAATTTGTTAATCCAAGCAATGAGTGATGTCCATGCAAATTTCATCGATCTAATCTTGACGTAAATGGGTTAAATCAAGACGAGCGTGAAAACTGTCGAAACTCCCAAAGGATCAACAATAGCGACACGGAACAATAACATACATATCTTAACTGTTAGCACTTTCGTCTCGAACAAATGTTACGAAAGTAAATTAATCTTGTGAATCTAAAAACGCGGTATTTAATGCACGGCAATTTGGGTAGTGAGCAAATATTAAACGTTACTGATTAAAATTATATGCGTCGTTATTAAACTCGGCGATTAATGACTGATTAATGGATTGCTTAGAAGATTTAATAATAATTACGTTTGGAGATGTTTGAACAAAACCACTCAGGAGAGTGTTATATACCGTACATCCATGTATAAAAACATTAAAATCCATCGATTTCTTTTTAGTAAAAAAGAATAAAAAAAACCGATACAAATTTAAATTAAAGACAAGTCTAACTAATAACAGTATTTTCTGGTACACAATTAATTGTTCAATTTTGCATTCATTTGACACATTAACGAGTTTAAGATAACATTTTATTAAAATGTCAGATACTTAAATTCGAAGCAATGCATTAACTGTCTCAAGATAAATTATATATATAAATGCCCCAAATATTAAGTATCCATTAATTTATTTTATAAAATTACATTAACTTTGTTTACGTTCCATTTAATGCAAAAATTGGATTTGGAGATTTAATTTGCAATTGAAAAAGGACACTCGATATTGATACTAATGCGTAACAAATGTGTTATTTTGCAGAAAAGAGAAGTGGCGCGTGAACACGTGAGGTGTGAGGCGATTGGGGGCCGAAGAATAGGGCGCCGAAAAAAGAGAACCGGAGGCGGAAGAGGAAGAAAAAGAAGAAGAAGAAAGATATGTGTGACCGTGCTTAGGGGGCCCATCGTCCGGATTTGATGGCAGTAGTGGGGCCCAGCCGGCACTCGCGGGTGTCCATGAGCGTGTCTATGTCGTTGATGCAAGGTGGTGGGGCGGGGGCTACGGCTGCCGGGGCAACCGGGGCCCACCCGGGACAGGCCGTACTGGCCGCAGCTGCGGCCGCGGCCGCGGCGCAGGCGCCCCCTACCTATTATCATCCTGCGGCCCCTGCGCCCCCGCTACAGCCTCAGGATCCCGTCCAACCTGACAGACCCATCGGTTACGGTGCTTTCGGTGTTGTATGGTCAGTATAATTTTTTGATACAATCTTTGCCTTCTTCTATAATTCAAATTGTACTTGTTCGTCAATGACTACTTTGACACTGAAAAAATGAACTGTTGTTAGAAAAGTCCGCACTGAACAGTCTGGACTGTAAAAAATAGATGTCTGAGAAAAAAGTAATAGACCTTTAAAAATAAAACAACATAAGTCTGGACTACAACATGCAAAATGATTAATTCTTCATTTTTGAAGATTAATATTATTAATAAGTAAAATAAAATTAATAAAATTAATTCATAACCTTAAAATGTCAGAATCATAACAGTGTCCACTGTACAGTCCAGAACTGTACACTTTTACAGTCCAAGTCTGTTGGCGGAACAGTCTAGTCTGTTAATCCAACAGTAAATTTTTCTCAGTGTACAGATTTGTTATTATGAGATGTGACATTAATAAAAGAAGTTGAACATGGCATATCGATTAATTAAGCGATTCTTTCGTTTGTTTTGGTATTACTAATTTGTTATTATAAATATTTTGTGAATGTTGTAGTAACGAAATTGAATTTATAAAAGATTGATCATAGAAAAGACCTGACAGGACCACCTGATAAACACAACTGCATAACCAAACATATTACAGAATCCGGTAATAAAATACAATGGGAGAAAGTTGAAATACTTGACAGAGAATCCAATTATAGAGAACGAATCCTTTAAGAAATGTTACACATAAAATTGTCTAATCACAATTTAAATCCTCAAAGTGACACGGATAAACTGAATAAAATATACTTTCCCCTTATGGAGAAGTTGAAAAATCGATGACGTCTGTGAAGTCAGCACGACTAACTTTTTAAAATTTAAAAACAAATAATGAAAAATTTGTCGCAAATTACTCGTACGATCAAAACATTTGTAGTAATATAATTTTTTAGACAAATCAATAGGCTTTTTATATTATTTGTCGTTAATTAATTGTAATTAAATTATTATATATTGAAATTAATGACAATATTATTATAAAACATCGAGTTTGCCGAAGATAAAAGATGTTAACAAAAGATAATAATGATGATGAGCATTCACAAAAACCAGACGGACATTAGTGAGAAACCTAAACCGCATAATTTATCCTAATGTGTTTGTGTAAAAATTGTTTCTTAAGAAATGGAGATTCCATATCTATAAGTTAATTACAATTACATTTGTTTTGTAATCTTTCACGTTAGCAAGTTAGCAAAGATATTGATTTTTAAAACATTCTATTACATTACATTTTTCCTTGTACGACTAATTTTAATACATGATTCATTCATGATATATTTTTCATTACAGTTATTTTAAAATTTTAAGAAGTTTAAGAATGACCTTCTTACTTGACAAATTGAGGACATAGATATCAATTTGACACAATATTTGACGCTTTGACGAGTGTTTAGATAAAGAGAATTACAACTTTTAACTGAAGAGGGTCCTGTATTATGGAACAGATACGTTTTTCTATTTTCAAGATTATTTTTAAAAATGTAGATGTGTAATTAGTATTGCGTATGCATGTATTACATTTTGTAGGAGTGTACAATTTTAATTCATTTTGAAATTATTATTAAAGCATACATTTTACCAACTTACACAACATTGTCCTTATAATTCAACAAATTTTTGATTATGAAAAAATTTAAATTGTTTCAATTATATTTCAATAATTGAACACACGTAGAAAAAAGTAATAGCGTAAATGGCTATACTTCTAGCATTTGAGGATATTTCTGTTAATGTTACGGAAATTACTATACCTTTTTTATAGCAAATTTTCTTATATGATATTGTACTGTGCGAAACTTTTATAACAATTTTTACGATATCTTATAGTAAAAAGTACTGTATGGTATTACAAAAGTTACTTTAGTAAAGTATAGTAATTTTGCATTGTTTTTGTTTCGATATCCTTGGAATGCCAGACTTATAGTAATGTTTAATATAACTTTTTTCTACGTGCAGTTTAAAATTTATTGACGATGTGTTGGACTGATGTTTGATAGGTTAATAAAATATAAGGTGATAATTATTGATCCATTTATTTTAATATGGTTGTTTTAATACAACTATACAAGCTATTTTATAGAATATAGAATTAATTTTTTGCGATGAATGTTAAATTACTTAAATATAAACATTTATTCATATTCAATTATATTACATTAAATTATAATTATTTAAATCAATGAATACTTGTTTTTACTGCACAATTAAATATAATTTTATTCAATACCGTTTTTCCACAATTTTTTCTCAGCTGTATTACTGAAATGGATCAAGAAAAAATAATTTTATAAACTATAATTTTGTATAAATATTTTGCAGGTATTAATAAATTCACAAACTAACAAATGTTATTGCTAATTTGTGACATATATAGAATATGGTATTTAATAATATTATTATTATTATTTTAACTTATACCTTTCTATTTCAACTTATGAATCATGTTTTGTATTTAAGTATTTTATTATTTTTCAATTATTTAGAAATATTAAGCAAACTTTGTAATCTTACAAAATATATAAAGATTTATATTTATTTATTATATAATTTTCGGAATAAATCAAAAGAAAAATACATTCAAAATAAAGTCCTTTATTATCCTATACTATTTGCCATCCTCAGAAACTTGACTGCTGGACAAAAACTTCGGATTAACAATATTTCAAAGTTTAAATTAATTTTGACTATTAATTACAACGCAACGAATCTCTATTTAAAATGTTGCAAATTCTGGTGTTTTGGATACGCAGTTGTTTTCGATTAGCGCATTGTTCAGTTCATTTAAATTAACATACAATGTACTCTATTCAACGAATACAATTAAAGTGCAGTTACCCAAGTGCACCGGCTTTCTTTCGCTTCCAGATCGTGCCGTTTTATTAATAAATTTAACGCAAAATGTTATTGATAATAACTGTATCGGACGATGCGCTCCAGATTAGCATATTTATTCAAAGAAACAAAACATTTGACCAACTATGTAATTTAGTTTTCATTTTGAATAAACAAAAACAAGGCATTGCGATGGCTTGAAAAAGTTCATGAATAATATGCGCGGTAAAAATAACGAGATAATGAATTTCAGAAACACCAAAACAGACATTTTTTGCATATTTTTAGATACAACGCTTTAATTTTAAAGCAATTTTAATAATATGGGATATTTCTATTTGAAATAGTTAACTTGACTTATAGTTTTTAAATATTATTTTCACATTAATGGTTAGGCACCCTTGTTTATACCTTGTCTAATATTCCAAACAACTTAAAAAATTAAATACTTCTATTGTTGAGATTGAAAGCGGCGCAAAACAGAATTCAAATCAAAAATATTATAGACAAAAAAATAAAGCATCAGTATGCGCAATATATAACCATCGCATATACATTTTATTAATAGATAAAATTAATTTCATTAATGCAAATTGGCGCAATAAATTGCATTAACCATTCAAAACACCCTTTATATAGAACATCGCGAAATACTTTTTTTTTATAAGTATTTTTTAATAAATAATTAATTATACGAATTAACCGAGTAACACTATATAGTGTAACTTGGACATAAAATTCTGTCAAGTATTATATAGAAACGTTTTTTTCCCCCAATTAAAAATCGAACGTTTGAACTTTGTAATTTAAATCACATAATTACTATTATTATTATTATAATTAAATCATTAAATTAATACCACAAAAAGCTCTCGACGTCATGCACCGCGTTACATTTAAAGTTATAAATAAGCATCCACGTTTTTTCAATTTTGTGTTCAATCGATAGAATAATCTACGCAGAAATCAAGACCGTTAATTATGTAATAACAGTATTGTTAGTTATTGTAGCTCACGCGACAATTTAGTTGAAAATAATTATATTTCTAGTCCGAAGAATCGATACTATATTTACGTAGAAAGTATATATATGTTTACGGGACGCTGAACGTCTCGTCACACCTCGTCGCGGGATCTTTTTTTGTCTCTTGCCATCGACGTTTTAATTGACGAGAAATTTCGGGTTTGCGCGTTTGCGTTCGAGTATTGTTATTTTTGCATTAGAAATTCGCATAAAACTCGTGAAACCGTGGCGAACGGTCCCATGCTCCCTCGCTTTAACAGTAATCCCTCTTAAAAGTATACGAGCATATTAACCGCTTGAGATGTGTGTAATCCGTGACACGTTTCACCCCACGGCAGATTGAAAGACGCCATTCCGAAGGAGTAGCTTTTTTGTTTTTTTTTTTGTTTTTTTTTGCCATTGCCCGACCGCTTTTCAGCTTGCCTTTTTCCTTGAGAAACCGGCCGCCCGTGTTCTCGCCGAAACCAACGAGATAATGAACGGAGTCTTGCGCGATCTATTCCAGCGATTATCGCGCGAGCTTCGAAATTTTCACAAACAGTCGAAGCACTCAATAACACCGCGATTGACGTTTTTGCGAGATTCATTGTGTTGGAACTTGAAAGCGTTTGTTACTTTGCGACGGAATAAGTTGATGCACCGCGTTGTCCTCGAGTGATTGATAAATTGTTCTTTCCGGCTTTGTTTTTGGACATCGGTTGAAGCTCGATAATGCGGTTTTGGCATTCTCTTTTTTTCTTTTTCTTTTTTTTTTTTTTTTTTCAGTAATTTAATGTTAATGACACAATCATTGCTAATGATTAAAGCCCATGCTTTTTTTAGATTCCATCTGACAGTTGACCAACCGAGAGACAAAGAAAACCAATTCTAACCTGCAAATAACGAATTCCGTCGGCACTCGACTGCGCATGCACCGAAATAAATAATTTTAAAATCGACCAACAGTGCTTGTGATCCTAATGAATTCTCCTGCCTCGTCATTTAACGTATTTCTGTGAAAGATTACGTTATTAAATCGGCCGACGTGCAAGACGGAAAAAAAACAAAAAACAGAAAAAGAAGAAAAAAAATGAAATAAATAAAACGCGCCGAACAAATGGCAGAAAACGCGGGATGAAATCATTTTTGATTGAAATAAAAATGTACTCGGGTGTACGGGTTGAAAAAAATCGGGAGCTCTCGGGAGGGTAAAAAAAAGTGTTACAAAATGCATCAATCAAACTGTTTCATTTTGATTGCCAAGTTTTTATGCGTTGCGAGTATCTTGATGCAGTGACGGATCGGAGCCTCATTTATCCAAGTCGTAAGATATGAAATTGCATAAAGTTTGCCTGCGGAATGTCGTGATCGCATTTCAATTTTTTAACATTTTTCTTCGCTCCTTTTTCTATTTTTCGTTTCCCTTTTTTTCCTTCCTTTTTATTATTAATTTTTTTTTCTTTTTTTTCGTGCTGCAGCGGCTGCTTAATGAACGGTATCACTTCCGCGCGGTTGCATCGCAGCAGCGAAGAACATGGCATAGATTCATCTCGAGGCAGATGGAGATCGGACAAGATACTGGCACTGCGAACGCCTTATCCGTCTCTATATCAAACCATACTCCGCTAAATGAGTTTCAACTATATTTCTAATCACTTTAATTATCTACGCTACGTTCTTCATGCGTTCGAAAAAGTCGACGCCGGTCCGTGCGCTCGCGCGCGCGCACGCCTATTGACAGTGATTTTTATTCGCCGACCAGTCGGGAGTAAAATGAAGCGGAATGAAAAAAAGTTTAGGAGGGAGGGAGGGATTGTAAAAAAGAGGGATCGGGTGCGCAAAACTGATTTAATTGTTGAAGAAACGGCGCTGATGAATTAACGGTGAATTGTTGTTAATTCCCGGCTTTCGAAATGAAAACGCGCTCTGCGAGGCGTTTAGCGACGCGCGAAACAGCGAGATTTATTAGTCAAATATAGGCATTAATAATAAGCCGCGCGTCTGGCCCGTAAAACTCGAGTTTCTCGAGCTACGAGAACTTGGGCACTTCTCATGCAAGTTTCGCCGTCTGGGATGGTATGTTACGTTTCTGTCTACAGCAGAGAGACGGCCCATTGTGACATACCGGGTGTTCTTATTCGTTTTATACATTTTAATAATCAGTCAAATGGCGACGCCGTATGTGTCCGCGCGTCGGATATCGGCGCCCGTGACGGCCGCAATATACCGGTCGAGACTAAATATCGTTCGGGCGAATTAAAAGCGCGCGCGAGTTTCAACGCACACATACACGTCTGTACACACACACATATATATGCATATATATATATATATATATATATATATATGCTGTTCGATTATTTTCTCTCGCGGCCCGCGATTAAACGTTGCAGCGAGTCGGCGTAATCCGCAGATACAAAATGGCGCTGCCAAAAAGCTCGTGGCGGAGTTCGCGAAATATAAAACGCGCGCGGCGGTGCGGATGATCGGGGCATAATTAAACGGCGCGCCGAAATGCGCGCGGCCGTCGGAGGAAATCCAATTAGGAGCGAAGAAAAGTCGCGCGATCGAAATGAATTAGTCGAACGGCCGGGCGGTGGGCGCGGGGGGCGGGGGAGGGGGGGGGGAAAAATGCGAGGCTCGCGAGGGACCGACGCGCCGAATTAAAAGGCGTTAGTTTTGCGAAAGATATCAATTACGTTGATTGTACTTGCTGCGACTGATTGAATATCGTTACGGTTTTGTCGAGAGGAAAGCACGACGCGAACGGTGAATGGAATAATATCGCGTTAAAATTGATGCGGCTATTTGAAGTATTCTTATTAATGAAACGGCCGTGGCGCGCGAGTGCAGAAAACGCACGAGCGACGAACTGGCAACGCCGCGCCAAGGTATAAAACCTGCAGGTTTCGAATGCACAGCCTCACAGCCCAATCATAACGAAAACGGCATGCGCGGCCGAGAAAAAAATCAGTGACAAGGATGCGTAGAGAATTTGCGTCGCGGGATGTATGTAAAGCTTGCTTTCTAATTACGCTCGATCGCACGATTTTCAATACGGATTAATCTAACTGCACTTAATTGTGCAAACGCCAGTACGCTGGACGCTAATAATTATTTATTCGACCTTGAACGGATCCGATTCTTCCACACTTATCTCTCCTCTGCCATGCATTTTCAAATAACTTTCTTGTAATTTTATAACTTAAGTTGCGCGCCTCCTTTTTTTACTCTTCACGCTAAACAGCCAATTTTGTAAATTAATTAAATTGCTTACACGAGAAAAATTGTTTCGCAAAATTGCGATCCAATTTTTTGTTTACGTCTTTTTGTTTCTGTCAATAATTATATAACCGCGGCGTCCCGGGGAGTGCCATTGAAATGCGTTTGCAAACGGAATTTGGTCTCGGTCATGAATGAAGACAAACATTCCGTTCGGTTCCAAATTTGAACCGACGACGCTTCGTGCGACACTCGGAGTGGCGGGCGCGAGTGAAACCGCTCCGTACTTGCCGATGGATGTAGATCGCGTCGCGGAATTGATTGTACCTTTGTTACGAATATTTCGCGCGCTACGAGACGAACGTGTAGCCGATGACAAAAAACCTAATGAATTATTTAAATCTGTTCGGGGTCTCGCGCGAACGCGCAAGAAGCGACGTCGGTTGATAATGAATCGCGGTTATATTTAGCGTTTGTTCAACGTGTGTTACCGTATAATTAGCCCGGTAATCCTTTCGAGACGTTTCGCCCAAAGCATACCGGCGAACCGCGCGTCTCGCTTCGACGTTATGCTTAGCAAATATCAAGTGGCTTGCGAGTCGCGCGTCGCAGCCGCGCATTCTTTAATGCGATTTATCGCGGTGTAAAACGCTTTCGTGGCGATTGATTTTTATGCGCGATCCGCTGAGCAAGTCGTAAAATTGATCGGGTCGAAATTTGCTTGTTTCGTTTAACAAATATATATATATATATATAAAACAATGACTGCAAAGCCGAACTCGAGTCTCCAGCATTTCGTAAGTCGCGACGCGAGGACGGTTTATGGAGCAATAATATTGTCGTATAAAAGAGCACCGAACGTATCAAACGTGCGTTCGAGGCTCAGTCGCAGCGCGCCGTCATTTTCGTTGCACGAAAATAAATTTCGAGGATTAATAATCACAACGGCCGCGAAAATAAGTCAAGAACAACGATTATCATAAGTTGACGAGTCGTCGGTAATTTAATGATCGTTTCGTGGTAATCATGCACATGCGTGTATATATATAAATATATATATATATAGTTGGGAAAAAATTGTAAACACAAACAGTCTTAAAAATGACTGTCTCGTGACTTAACAGCGTAATGTTTGAATCATAAAAGAACAGTAAGCATATACGCGCGCGCAATCAAGCACGCTCAAACGAGGAGCCAACTTTTGTTTATTTCACGAGTTTGTAATTCGCGCGGCATTTGTCGCATTATTTATTCGTTATTGCGATAAATTATTTGACCGATCGCGGTCAAGTATTTAGTTATCGATCGGGTCGTTAAACGTTAACTAAACAACGAAACTGTCAACAATGTGTCAACGAAAACGGGAGAAAAAATGGGGGAAAAAGAAAGGAGTGAAAAGAAACGGTGAGAGCGAGAGAGAGGGAGGGAGAGCGAAAAAAAGAGATCAATAAACGAATAAAATTGTAGGCTTTTTTTCTATATTGAAAAAGAAGACACAAAAATACTCGTTTCGTATGCAAATTATTAAACAGAAAAATGTTGATGAAATCATCCTGATCGGAGCATTGCAATTATCATAAGTAAACATCATTACTTGCTAAAAAGTGTTCATCGCAAGCATTCGTATTCAGAGTCGTGCATAAAGAATCGCATTTTTCCCGCATTTGCGCACTCTTCCCTTTGTTCGATCGAAACAAGTGCAATAGCTCGCACGAACTGCGAAGAAATAAGTTTCCTCTTACAGCCTCCATTTTGGCCCGCGAGTTACGGCATATTATATTAGTTTACGCGGGCGAAAGTGTAGCGTATTATAAACATTTGTGGTTTATTCATTCGTACCGTTTCGAGCTTAGCTTTTATTATCTTTTAGTAATAACTTTATGCCGATTAATTAAAAAACATTTATTAATTCACCGCTCATTTCTCATTTCAACGCAGTTGTTCGCATTGAATTATATAATAGTTTACGAACCGCGGCACACGTTTTGCGTTATTACTATAGACATAAGATATATTTATTAATCTATTTCACTCGGCAGTTTTAGCGTAATGAAATCTAACATTATTATATTGGACGCATTATCAATGTTTTTTTTTTCCTTTTTTTAATTATTTCTAATGGACTATGAATATGCATTTCGTTAGAATAAAGCGAATATGATCTTGTAGCAAATTGTATCTTAACAAAGCGCAAACTAAACAACTCAATACGCCGTCAAATTCGAAACAATTTGATCGAATTCAATTCAATCAGGGAAGGAAAATTTAGTACAATGTATATATATACCACGCGATCGAGTCAAAAATTAATTTACATTTATTGAACGTCATTAAATAATAATAATAAATACCCAATGAGAAACACGGATTTGGTACCGAAACGCAGATTATTATCGTTGATAATTTCAGAAGCGAAATTTCTGCATTTTAATTGCAGTCTTATAATAGTTTCGAGTTAACGTACATCGAATGATCCCCGGCCGAGCGTCGTAATTCCCAACGCACATTATTCGATCGAAATAATCAAATAACTGAGCAGAGCGGGGCACCGACCGAATCCCACGGAGGCTCGGATTTGAAATTTTCATCACGAAATTGCAGGCAAAGCGTGTGGCCTGCGCGATCGGCGACCAACCTCCTTAACCGAATATCCGTTTCGAGTGGCGCGCGCGCGCTCGCGTCCGAATCGGCTCATTCCGCAACCGCGCGGTTTTCCGCGCCGCTCCAGAAACGCGTCGTCGAATTCACCGGTACACGCAACTTCGCAAAAGACGAGTCGCTCGTCGTGTAAGACTCGCGCGTACTTTGGTTCCGAATTCGCACTCTCGATTCTCGTCACTCTCTTTCCGAAAAGATTAAAGCGAACCGGTGCCTCGCTTTTTTCTTCTCCGAAACCCGGCGTAGTTTCAGTTACTCGTGAATATTGCGAAACAACCCGATTTCGCATACTTTTTTGGATTTAATACATCGGCGGGTTTCGACTTTCTGCACCGGTAAAGGACGGTCTTTGGGTCTGATAACTCTCCATGAATCGCCCAATAATTGTGCTAATCGAAATCAGATATATGTGAAATATGATTGAGCGTTACACCGGAGTTATACGAGAATAAAGGAATACTTTAATATATGAATATTAATATGCGCGTTAATAATACACGGTTTCAGTTTTGTTCTCTCTCTCTCGCTTTTTTTTCGAAACTCATTGCATTAATTATGCGTTTATGCCACGCAAATGGATGTTGAATACAAAATAGTTGTTTATTACAATCGTGTCAGTAATAAACAAAATTAAACGTTTCAAGTCAATCACACGCGGATCTGCATTGCTCTGAATCTAAATTTGGGTGACGTCCGTGCACTCGATATCATGAGGAATCAAAAAGCAGCAAACTTTGTATTTTAATTGAACATTTTTCTATTTATAATATTACGAAAATAACTTCCAATATTGTAATTACCTTACGGCTGAAAACGAGTCAACCGTATACAAGTTCGAAATAAATGTTTCATTAAGCATCGTGTAAACAAGAAATTAACCGTTTGTATTTTTTATAACCAACGAGATTATGTAACACCATATTATTGTTATGATTGTTGTTATTGTTGTTGCATTTAGTTTGATATCATCGCGTATGAAAACGTACGAAATTTGACGTATGAATAATATTTTAAAGTCTATTTAGTGTATATGTTTTAATAATGATAACACCGATAATTTATATATATGAATATATATACATATAACTAGAAATAACTGAAAGTTTAAATGTTTGGATACGTGAAAAAAAAAGGAAAAAAAAGGAAAGGGACGTAGTTGTAAAATGCCAAATCAACAATATTATGACAGCAAGGTCATTCGCGCTTTGTTTATTTATATACGAATTAAAACAAAATTTTACGGAAATGCGTCGGCGTATGAATTATATTTACGCTTTTTTTTGCAGTTGTGTACCTTTCGTAACGCATTTGTAGTGCGTTCTAGAAATTCTATGCTAATTGTTTATGAAACATTAGAGAAACTAAATATAAAACCTGTAACTAGAAACAATTTATCTTATTGTGTTGATCTGACACAAACGACGTTACGAAAGAATCCGAACAAATTTCTGAAAATTATTATATAGCGCTGTTCGAATGTTGTTTACATCACGGACGCAATGAGTTTCATCATATCTTCACATTAAATTTATCTTAAACGCAAAGTCATTTTAATTCAGAAATAATAAGTTACTTTCTTTTTTACGCGAGTAAAAAGTCCGCACCTCGTCGAATAATTGTTATAACTCGAACGATTTTGTAAATTAGATTGCGTTGATAAAAACAAAAAAATGTCTGAGCGTGAGAGTAATATTTTGCATTTGCATAAAGTAAATTAAAATTTATTTATTCCCTTTTTGCGAGCTGAAACGGTCGAAAATAAAAGTTCAATTTAACGCGACGACTAAAAATAATATGTAAATGATTATTTGAATGTTTTTGTTAAATTAATATTTGACTTAAGCTGATTAAAAATTGTATTTAACGGCGTTAACGTTTATTTCTGATGGATTATTAAAAGCAGATAACCTATTCGTTTGATATGGACTAACGATACGAAAATTATAATTGAATAATAAATATAACCGTTTCAAATTGTGTCGAAATATTATTTATATTTACACACACACACAAATAATATATTTAAAAATAAATATTATTCAGGATGCAGCAACTGTTGTTAATTTTTACCAGTGTAACTAATGCGGGTCTCGGATAGTGTGTTGGGATTAATATTAAAATTTTCCAAGTAGCTGTTTTGAATTGTTAATTTTAACACCAGACTGCCGTCTCCAAACATTTAATTGCTTAGTAACTTAAGATTTTTACAAATTGTAGCGATAAAAGTGCGTTGTCTTTTTATTAAGCTCTTCAATGCCCGCGATTAATAAGTGTTCGTAAACGCAAGAAATTCGAATTATTATTTTTCATAAATCAGATCGGTCGACGTAACGCTCAACGTGAGTTTATAAATTTCTTAAATATAAATTCATCAAATTATTAATATAATATTATGCAAACACCTTGATACCTTTAAATCAATGCTTCGAAAGAATTTTACATATTCGTTAACAAATTGCGTCTGTTTTTTATAAAAACAAAATAAAAAATGAAATATTTATATTATGAAAAATTGCCCAATAAAAATTCAAGTGTCAATCGATCTTTTATGAGGGAGATACTTCTTTTTTTTGCAAAAAATATCAAAAGACTCGAAGGAAAAGCTTACAACAGATAAATAAAATTCCTTTATGTCGGAAAAGTATTGCTAATATATATAGGGTGACTTTTTTTCAACGCCTAAAATATCGAACGCGAACAAACAAATGTCCCGGGTTTAAACAGATTGGATCGAAATTGAATAACAATTCCCCACCAAAATTCAATTTTAAATTATCTTTTTTATTACCGCAAAATGCAAACATTCGTAACGTTTGCAGTCGTTTAGAAAAATCAGTTCCCAATTTGTTATAAATAATCATCTTCGTTCATTTAAGAAAAAAAACGAAAACATCATACCGTGGTGTATCCTCCCCCCACTCTCCAAACCAATCAATGATCCGTTTTGCGAGTTCTTCTACTATAAAGACTCGAGAGTTATTTCGACGTTCCGAAATAAAAAGTCATTCCGAACGCATTTGTCAAAAACAAAAAAAATCTATTTTACGCCATAATGTTCGCAAAAAATATTTAAAACAAATTTTGTAAATAATCTCGCGCGAGTCAAAATGCCTCGCACTGCGAGTTTGCGTTTAAATAAGGAATATTCCGTCGCAAATTTGTTGGCATATTTATTTACAGTGGCGTGTAAAACAAACGAAAAGTGAAAGGAGTCGAAATTGTCGACGGAAAGCTGATTGAATAAATAACATACGGTTCAGTGTCAGATATCCGTTGGATCGTATGAATCAACCTCGCTGCGATAATATATCGCCACTTGTCTGCGTTGAAACACAAAAAAAAAAAAAAAAAAAAAAAAAAAAAAAAAAAAAAAACAATGTAAAAACCAACACCTAAAACAAACAACACCCACCACACACCATAATCACGCACAGCGAGATAGACGACTCATACGACAGTACGAACGC